>BPTQ01000007.1:62207171-62429647 GCA_019973895.1 Chrysanthemum seticuspe
AAATCTCCACAGTTAACTAGCAGTAAGAAATTATAAGCTATATTGACTTTTAATGAAGTAAGCAATGGTTTATATTGTTTTTCTGAGCTACTAAAGACTAGAGTGACAGGTAACAAATACAAACAACACATAATCAACCTTTAAGACCTATTAATTCAGCAATTCCAAACAGGACTTTAGAAAGAAAGTTAACTTACAAATGAATAAGCTGGTGTGCAGCTTATCACAGAACCATAACTAGACTATTCTAAACCCATTTCAATCCATAAAACAGCTCTGCATCAACCCAAAACATAACCAAATCCCTTTCAGCTTCAACAGTTGACTTTTTGTTGACCAAGGAATTTTGAGAGTAAAAATTGGAGTAATGAGTTTCTGAGTAAGTAATAAGCTAGACTAAGCTTATAAAAGCTTGTATATGAGCTTATACAGGCTTATAATGGCATAACATCAAATACAAACATCATCCACATGAACTTGGAATTTCTGAAATTACAAATTGCATAAAAGTGATTCGAACTTGAATTTAAACACTGACAAAGGTTTATAAAACACTTAAATTACATAATGAAGTACTTTTGAGCTTAATTAAACACTGGAAACATTAAATTTATTAAAACAACATTACAGAATTTTAAAATTACACTACTTCTACTCTACTACTCTTTCCTTGCTTCAATCTCTCTCTTTTATAGCTTCAATTGACTCTCTCTCATCTTTTGAGTGGATCCCACCTGTTTTCAGAGCAATTGGGTGACTTTTGTGAGATTTGGCCAAATTGTCAATTTTGGCGGGAATGGCATTTTGACAGGTGGAGGGATTGAGTGATATATGGGGGAAGGAATTTAATGCATCTTGTTTTGTGTAGAGGTGGAGGGAACATGGAAGTGATAAGGGTGAGGAGGGTGGAGTGTGTTGCAGGAGTTGCAGAGGTCAAGTGGAGAAGGAGATGAGTTGGCGGGTAAAGGGATTTGACTGGATGGGTTTGACCAGATATTAGTGAAGGGGGGTCAAAAAGCTTATATGGCAGGGGGTCAAAGTGTTATGACAGGGTCCAAAATGGGTAAAAGGGTTTAAATTGACAAGGGACTAAAGTGTAAATGCTGAAAATCAAAGGACCATGACTGCCAATTCATCAAACTTGTTCCAAGGGTTGAAAATGACAAGTTCCAAAAGTATAAGGACCAAAATTGCCATTATGCAATTTTCCAGGGGCCATTTTTGCCAAATTTCAAAGTTGGAGGACCAAACTTGTAATTTTCTCAAAACTTTTCTCAAAAGGACCAATATTGTCAAATGTGAATAGTACAAGGTTTATTTTGATTAATTTCCAATTTTAAAACCTTAGGGACTAATTTTGACACTTTTGCAAAGTTGAGGGACCAAAGTTGTAAATTTGTGATTTTTAAACTTTGAAGGGTTTATTTTGACAACTATTGAATCCCAAGGACCTAAAATGATATTTTACAAGTTTTGGAATGACCAGGGACTGTTTTTGACAAATTTTCAAACTTGGGGGACTAAAACTGCCAATTATGCAAACTTGATACGTTTTTCATCAGATTTTGATGTTTTTGCATTTAAAACATATAAAACACTTGTTTGTGATATTTTCATCATTTTGATGTGTTTCTGAGTGTTTTCAGATGTTTTTGGCATTTTAACAGTATAAAAATGATGAGTATTTAGACACTCATCAATCCCCCACACTAAGATATTGCTAGTCCCTAGCAATGATTTATGAAAAGTTAATGGATTTTATCTCTTTACCAAAAGCCATTACTTCTGGAGTAGCCAATTGTTTCAGTTCAAGTAAGAACTTTGGCACAACGATAACCAAATGATTTTGAGCAAATCATAAGCTTTCAACGGATTTGATTTGTCTTTACCAGAAGCCGTTTGCTCTGGACTAGCCAACTCTTAGATAAATTATCAATATTATCTTTGGTGAGCCGATTACCAATTATGGATTTTCAACTGCCTTTACCACAAGCCATAACCTTGCGGGCTAGCCAACTCTTCACTTTTTAGGATATGGTGAGCTGAACACCATACAATTTTAGGCAAATTGCAAGCCATAAACGGATTTGAGATATCTTTACCAAGAGCCGTTTGCTCCTGGATTAGCCAATCCTTATGTGGGTTAGACATGGTGGACTGATTACCATTTGTTGTGTTTAGTACATAGTACTTCCACTAAATAAAAAATTTTAAAATTTGGCCATTTTTGGGGGAAAAAGGGACTAAAAGGGTACATTTATGATCAAATTCGCCAGAATTTCCCCCCCACACTTAGAAATGAATATTGTCCTCAATATTCAAAGTACCGGCTGTTATGCCGAAACTTTAGAACGTAAAAAGATAACATTACTAGCTAAGTGTAGAAACACAACAATTATTCTCTTTTTTAATATTTACAATTTTCATTCATTTTTAAGGTCTATATACAACATGTGGGGCATCTCCCCCACACTAGGGTGGTACACACGGGTGAAAACCCATGTTTAACTACTGTTTTTGATTACCGAGTCGCTAGCTTGACTCGACCCCGAATTAATTTGTTCATGGGGAAGTAAGTGGAAGAAACAATCTCCATCGGACTTTCATTCAAGATGTTTGTATAAACATTGAAGTACTTGAAAGTTCCACACCGATGAGATATACATAGAACCGGCTCAAAAATGATAAATGAAAATGCCGGGGTCAAAGATAATGTCTTCATTCCCGAAGGAGTGAAGAACAGGAGAAGCAACGGGATAGGTGAAGAAGAGAAAGAAAGTCATGATAAAGATCATGATTAACTCATCATCACTCACAGGAGAATTCATGGTTTCATGAATTTCATCTTTTAAGCTCAATTGGTCTAGACATATCCCGGGTGTGTCTAGATTAAAGTAGAAGTTATCATACTCCGGTGGAGATATGATATGAGTAAGTTCACAGGAGAACTCCTCGAAGGTGAATGAATCATATTCAGAATTGATATGAGTGGGTTCACTAGTGAACTCCTCCAATGTAAATGATTCATAATCGGGGAGAGAATTATGAAAATGAGAAGTGGTATTACCACTAATTTTCTCTCCCATCTGATCAAAACAGAAGGCTTCCATTTCCGGAATAGAATCATCGGAAAAAATGTCACTATCCTTTATGGGGATAGGAGATGAAATGGGTTTTTCTTTGAAAGCCTCGATTTTAGAAATGAGAAGACTGACATTCAATAATGTTGCTCGAAGAGCTTCATCTTTGATTTCAGTGTAAATTTCTTCATCATTCTCTTCTTCTAAGCTGACTAGCTCAGAAGGTAATTCCTCCATATAACTGATGTCTCCACAAGATAAAGAATAGTCCTCATCAGAATCAGAGAACATCTCAATATGATTATTTTGGAAGACAAGAGGAGGAGGGATATCACACACATGATCAAAAGTTCCCTGTGACTCTCTCTGGATTGGGACAAGGTCCTCAACACTAGACTTTATGAATTCGTCCGATTCCTTTTCAGGAACAGTGTCAAGAAGCTCATCCCCCATGTTTAGAGAGTGAGTGTGAACCTCGGGTGTGATAGCAGTAGACTGAGGGAGTTGAGAAGGACTAGCAGTTATGGATTCTACAAGTTCCATCATTTCTACTGCTAGTGATTCAGTCATATTCTTTTCTCCCTGTATTTCCACGGATGGAATCTCAACTGATGAACTTGATGAATAAAATTGTAGAATATCAAGGGTATCTTCATCATCATCGTCATCAGGAATGAAATGGAATTGAGGGCTAGATTTGAATGCTTTTTGTATTCTAATTGATTCCCTAATAGTGTTTTCAATGGAAATCTGGGAATCTAATTTAGCATCCCGCTCTTCAGCTAACAAAACTTCCATGGATTTTTCATTTGGATTATCTTGGGAGAACATAGCCGACTCCTCCTTAAGTTCTTTTAACAAATCCAGAGTCTTCAGTAGAAGGTCTGTCGTAGTTTCATGAGGAGTTGCTTGAATCATTTGGTACTGTGGAGGTTGGTCTTGAGACGAAGAGTCGTAATTGTTACAAGGAAATGGATTCCCTGTTTGACAATCCGAGCTAGAGTGTGGACCTCCACAATACTCACAACAGTAAAACTGATGTGGCTGTGAGTTAGTGTTGTAGTCATAATTGTTATCAGGAACTTGCTCATAAACAAGCGTGTTTCCCGATTGACAATCAGAACTGTAGTGTGAACCACCACAGTACTCACAACAGTAAAACTGCTGAGTCTCACAGTGTGGTAGCTGATGGAATAAATCAGTTGTGTTATGGTAGGAATATGGATCTTGGTTATAGACAGACCCGTTTCCTGATTCCATCATGCTACAACTGGGGCAATTACCACCATTATAAGGACCACCACACCATTGACAATCAAGAGGGTGAGGATAAGACATAGAAAGAATCAAAGGTTTACAGAGGGTAAGAAATGAAGAATCAAAGATGTGAGAGGGTAAAGATGGATATTTTTGGATTTTTGAATAAACATTTTGAAATAACAAAGAATGAAAATATTTTTAGGTTTTGTGTTTGTTGAAAACTTGAATAAATAATAAAAAAAATGTTTTTGGTGTTGTTAACACTTTAGGAAAAGTGTTAATGAACTTTTTGATTTTTAAAAAACTGTTTACAAAAATGTGGTATATGTGCAAGTACGGGTCTGAAAAGTGTTAATGAACTTTAGGAAAAGTGTTAATGAACTTTTTGATGTTTTTGGCATTTTAACAGTATAAAAATGATGAGTATTTAGACACTCATCAAGGATAGACTCCGATTTATCCTCCGGGAGTCTATCCATGGTCATACCTTCCGGAGGTAGTTTAGGGTTTAAATCGGTGGGCATTCCAAATTCGGAAATTATATCACTTAGTTTATATTGTTTTAATTGGGACGTATAAATGTGCATATCAAATTTAGGTATAACGGAAGGTTGGGTCTGGGGCTCGACCATTGCCTCTGTCTGAGGTGCGACCATATTTTCCGTGAGTGGAGTGGCTATTCCCTCGGTTCGGTGATCGGCCATGACTAAAAGACGCCGAAGGAAAATATACAAGTAATTACAAAGGAGAACGAAACAAACCTTGGAAAACGTGAAGAAATGGCGTCCGACTAAGAGAAAGCAGATGTTTAAGTGTAAAATGTGAAAAAAAAGAGGTAAAAAGTGGTATATATACTGAGGTAACCCTAGCTGACTGTCAAAACGTCTCATCAGTCAGTAAAAATCTGACGTGGCATAATCTGAGCCAGCCACGTCACACTGATTAAAAAATTGATAATACAGACAAAGCCCAATAGATGCCCAAGCCCATCGGGACAATCCAAGCTTTACAGGCTAAGAAAGACGTCCTTACAATATAAGAAGGCCCCATAGCGCATTCCACGAGGAATGCGAACGTTATTAACAAGGTTCAAATATTTCTCTAGTATTGCATCACCAAATTCTATTCGGTAATACAATACTGGGGAGGACATGTTGGCGTATGTGTCCGGACGATATTTGGTCCGGAGGACCCAACGTCCGGACGATACATCCTTTTACCCAGTTGACTCTATTATCCATTGAGTAAAGCGTACAACCATGTCAACGCCGCCTTTCCAGATCTTCTGGGATTCCACCACCACATGGTTTGACACCTACTGGGTAGGCTAGCTATGGGTTTGCTACACCTATTCCCTAGGCCCACCAGGTATCGAGGTTGGGCTAGTATAAATACCCCAACACATTTAATACTTGCATTCAATACACACAGAGATTCTTTCATATTTATTATCGCATTTATTATACCCTTTGCCCCTTATTTATTCTCACGCCGGAGCTTAACCCCTGGAGCGAGGCTAACGTGTGTTGCTCATTGTGCAAAAAGGACAGTTTTCTTCCATGATACATAATCCGGACAATAACCGAGGTGCAATATTTTGCATCAATATATACCAAATAAAAAGAAGGCATATACTCCTTTTGAATTCATTACTGATGCTACCAAAATCCGCATGCGTCAAGGTGATGAGTTAGCCGCCGGACTTGTGTGGACCTAGACTTTGGGTCTTCGGTAACAGTGCTGAAAAGACAAAGAAAGATCGTTAGAGAGGTCCTCAGGCTGGGCCCGGGGGAACCCTCTCCGACGATCAAGTCAGTATTGATGGTAATAGTATGTATGAGCATGCTCAAGAGCTACATTGCAAAGCTATAGATGAGAGTTATGTGAGATGTTGTGTAAGAATGTTGTGTGTGAGAAAGAGACTAAGTACTTGGCCGTTTCATTGCTTTCCATCGCTGCTATTTATATAATGTGAGGATAGATCAAATATAATCTTGGAAGATTCAACGTATCTTTCATATATCTCATATCTAATATAATCTTTCACATATCTCTTATCCAATATAATCTTTCGAATATATTCTCTTTTCCTTAACGATTTCTCATATCTTTACTGAGATATGATTTCTTAAAGATAGATTGATATCTTAAAAGTTATCTATCAAATAAATATGAATCCGCCATATTGAACTATGCATGCATGGCTTGTGATATATGCATGTAGACTACATATGAAAAGATATCTTGATATCTTAAAGATATCTACAAAATATATGGGAATTTGCCATCATGGACTGTGCATACGCCATCACGAACTATGCGTTCATGGCTTATGATACAAGTATGTGAACTATGTTAGAGCTCTATTATGTTATCTCATCAAGTCCCCTAGGCCAAGTAGGTAATTCTTTTTAAGTAATTTAGATGCTTGGCCTACTAGTTCGATGTGACTTTATCACTTCTATTATCTCTTAGGACTCATGATTATATATTACAACTTGTGGGGTACTTGTCATCTTGACATGGTTTATTGCTTTGCATGATGGAATTTCATGTCTTTGTAGCGGATATGTTATGGTCCTGCTATTGCGCGATATAGTTCTGCGTCTTTGAAGTGGGCGTGCCACTTTGCGCGATAGGTTTCACGTCTTTGTAAGCAATATAGCTTATTATCCCTTTTAATGGCGGGATGGTTTTTATTGAAGTGACTATGTCACTTTCGCGCGATGAGGTTTCGCATCTTTGTTGTGGACGTGCCACTTTGCGTGATAGGTTTCACGTTTTTGTAAGCAATATAGCTTATTATCCCTTTAATGGCGGGATATTGTATTGGTCCGAACCTTTTTACTTAACTTTTTAAAGCTCTTCATCTCTTTAATGTCGGGAGATAATCATGGAAGTGGTCATGCCACTTTTGCGTGATGGAGTTTCACGACTTTGGAGCGGTTATTCCGCTTTTGCGTGATACGGTTTCACGTCTTTGAAAAGGCCTTGCAGTGTTGCGTAATTTATTCGTTCTTGACTTCCTAGCATCATTACGTAGTTTTTCCTACAAAAGTTACATAAAATTCTTCCCTTTTTTTCTTGTTATATCAGTTTATATAGATAGATATAAAAGGATGATATCCTTTTGTATAGCAACAAGTGATAGACTCATAGTCATATCATCAACTTTCTATTATGGCATGATTAATTTATAGGGTTAATGGTCTAGAAAATATACAAACTTTCCACTTTTTACTATTGTGACAATAAACTTTTTTTTTCCTATTAAAACAAAAAAACTTCTTAATGACTATTATTGTAACCAAAAATGCCATTTGGCAAAATTAATTATCACTTAACCCAAAAAAATCATTTATACTCGTTTTATTTTTCTGGGGGACCATTTTTGCCAACTTTCCAAACCTAAATACTAATATTTAACAAAAAACCTCTCCTCCTCTCTTCCCCATCTCATCCAGCCGCCAACCATAACTGGTCTCCGGCTTTTTCTCCGGCCACCCGCCCTCAACAACACAGCCATCATCACACCACCATCTCACCGTCGTTCTAGATTAAGGGTACGTTTGGTAGTTCACGAGGCAAGGCGAGGGTTGCGACTAGGGTTGTTTGGAGCGGGTAGAGTACTACAGCCGCCACCATAAATAGCTACCGGCCATCTCCCTCGTTATGGATATCCGTGTTTGGATCAGGATTAAAGGAAATCCGCGACTTGGGTTGTATTTGAGTCATGGCCACCACCGTCAACTACCACTGCCGCCATGGTCACGTTTAGGAGTTGTCTTGGTCCGAGCGCCACCACAACCTTCATCATCCTTGCTTCTTCTCTCTCTTTCTATCTCGAACTCGTGGGTAAGCCACCTCATCCACCAAAACCCACCGGAAAAACCCATTTCTACCCATTTCTTCAACTTTTATGAAATGGGTCAAGAACTTAGTGAAAAAAGGTTTGATTTTGCTTCTTGTGTATTGAAATTGTGTAATAAAGATAACCCAGATGGGATTTTTGTTCCTGATATGAAATTAAAGGTTTTGATTGAAATGATTAGGATGGTTTTAGAAGTTATATATGATGATAGGTTTGCTACTTTTAGTTATGGTGGTAGGGTTGGTATGATTGAATTAGAGATCAACTCTGTTTATAGACGGGTTGTGTAAAATGAAAAGATTGGAAGAGGCAAAGAGTGTTTTGGAAGATATGTCTAAGGTAGGTGTATTACCTGATCTTGTTGCGTATAGTGCGTTGATTGACGTTTTCATGAAACAAGGGTGTGTAGACGAGGATGGAAAAGGTTTGGGGTTTTAATTGGGTTGACTGATTTGAGGGAAAAGGTTTGGGGTTTTATTTACATATTTTGGTAAGTTGGCAAAAAAGGTCCCCCATAATTTTTAAATGCATGTATATGAGTTTTTCGGGTTAAGGATAGGTTAAGGGTGCCACGTGTCAGTTTTGGTTACAATAAGAGTCATTAAGAAAGTTTTTTGGTTACAATAATAGTCATTAAGAAGTTTTTTTGTTTTAATAGGAAAAAAAAGTTTATTGTCACAATAGTAAAAAGTGGAAAGTTTATATATTTTATAGACCATTAACCCTAATTTATATGCACATGAAACTAAGAAGCCAAACCTGATCGTCAAGATTTTTTAGGTTGGTCTTTAATGCAACATGATCTTGGATTTGTGCCTTGAGATTTTCAAGCCCAGTCGTTAGAGTCATTACATTAGATGTGTGTTCTTTCAGTTGTACTTCAAGTGTAGCTGTGATGGTTTGAAACTCTTTTTTAGCCTTTTCATGTGTTTCATTCAGCATGTTGTTCTCTTCTATGAGTGGTGATATCTGAGACTGGAGCTTCTGCCCTTCGGAAGTAAACTTCTCAGTCAAATTATCCAATTCTTTCTCGCTAGCATGAAACTGACTTAATGTCTGATCTTTTTTGGTCAATGCTGTAGTCAAACTCGTCTCTAATTTTATTTAATTAGATTAGTGAGCAACAAGTTCTTGAGTAAGCTTCAATTTCGCTTCTGATAACTCTTTTCCTTCCTTCTCGTGATGACTAAACTTTGTTTTCACTTCTTCTACTGCACTTTCTAGTCCACATAATTTCAACAGAGTCTCACCCAGTTGTTACTTGTGATTAGAAGCAAGCTCAAAGACTCTAGAATGTTCTTCGGTCAAACTAACAATAGTCTTCACATGAGATTCAAGTGTTTGACTTGCGGATTCCTTTTTAATTTCAATTTCATTAACCTTGTCTTTTAGCTGAATAATTGTTGCAACTAACACTTCGTTTTCACCAGATAACTTAGCAACATTATCTTTTGCCTCAGATAATTTTATTTTAAGGTTTTCATTCTCGGTTTTTATATTAATCTGTATCAGCAAAAGCTGATTTAATTCCTCCTTTAGTAACTCTTGCTCTTCCAGTAGCTTCGGCTAATTGCGTCTTCAGAGTGGTTGGCTTTCCTAACAATGATTTGGCCTCAGTGTCTTTGCTAGTGAAATTGGCAGCTGCTTCTTGGAATTTAAAGTTGAAGTCTCGAGTCTTGGTCTCGTGTAGTGTTTGGTACCCTGAGCACTTTGCTTTAGCTTCCCCTGGTTGTTTTTCTGTCGACTTAAGCTTACTCAGGACTTCTGTTTCTTTCATTCCGGAGGATACAAGATCACTTTTGATTGC
This sequence comes from Chrysanthemum seticuspe, assembly GCA_019973895.1. Lineage (NCBI taxonomy): Eukaryota > Viridiplantae > Streptophyta > Magnoliopsida > Asterales > Asteraceae > Chrysanthemum > Chrysanthemum seticuspe. The sequence continues at coordinate 62,217,190 of BPTQ01000007.1, forward strand.
TTCTATTGTCTGCTAAGACACTTGTAGTTCGTTTCTCAGTACTTCAACTAGGTTCTCAACTTCCTCAAGTTGTTTTTGAAGTTTTTCTTGAAGTGTCTTCCAGCTGCTTTTTCTCGATAGTTGCTAAATCCAAAGATTCACTCAATTTTTTCTCGTTTTTAGATACAGTTTCCAGTGCACTCTCGATAGCTGTTGCTTTTGATCTCAAGGCATCGGTTTCTGCTTGGAGCTCAGATACCTTGTGAGAATGAACAACAAAACATTCTTTGGTGTCCTTGCATTTCTTCGTAAGTGTTATTAGCTATTTTTCAAGCTCCTGGATTAAGTTCTTTTCTGCTTCAAGTAACAACTCCAACTCACTCGCCTTTTTCCTATCATTCTCTGATTTGGAATTCAAAATCCGGATTATATCTTCAAGTTCAACGCTACATTGATGACTTGAGTTGGCTCGTTCTTCATGAACAATTGACTTTTTAAGAACACTCTTGAGCTCCAATTCAAGTTATGTGTTACATGAAGATGATTAAGTCAATTCAGATCCAAGGTGAGTTACCTTGTCTACAGAGTCTTGAACTTGTTGGTTCAGAGTTTTCTTTTCTTCTTCACTGGCTAGCGTTGAGGTAAGATCAGTTTCTTTGGCTTTGATTTCGTGGAGTTCCTCTAGTGATTTCAACTTCTGTTCTAGCTTTTCACGATCTGCCTTAGCTTGAGATAAGAGGATGTTGTTTTCACTTGACAATTGCAACTTTGCTTCAAGATCACTGCAACGCTCCCTAGTTTGTGTTATTTCAATTTCAAATCAACCACAACCACATCCGGAGCATCTTTTTTAGAGGTTGATTTAGCTAATTCTTCTTGAACCAAAGTCAAATCATGATATTTGACTTTGACTTCTTCCAACTTGGTTTCTTTAGCTTGTAGCTCTTCTTTAGTAGATGATTCAGAGGCTTTTTTCAAATTTAGTTCTTCAGTAAGTTCACTGATTACAGCTTCTTGTGAAGCGTATTTTTGTTGGATTTCAACTAGTAATTTTGAAGCCTCCAATTCTTCTTGGATAACATATAAGTCAACAGTGGTATTCTTGAGTGCTTCTTCAACCTAGCTTTTCATGATCATCAATTTTTTTGTTCATATAGACCCTCTTCTTGGACTAAAGCCATTTGATCTTCCATCTCTTTTGCACTTGCTTGAGCCAAATGAAGCAATCTTTCAAAATCTAATTCTCGTTTGGTCTCCGATTCAGCATGTGAACCGCTATGTTTATGTAACTCTTCATATTTTTTAGCATCACTTGCAGAAAGACCAAGCTCTTGCTCCAAGTCTTGCATCCTTTTTCTTGAGCTTTCTAACTCGTTGTTTAGAGTTTCAAATGACTTCTTTACTTGGGCTAGTTCCTTTTGGTTCGAATCTTGAGCTTGCAGTTCCTCTTGCAGAGCAGTAATCTGTGAACCGTATCTCTCTTCGGCTTCTATTAGCTGATCTAGTAATTTCTTATGGTTGACTTCAAATTCTTCTTGTTTTTTTTTCTTGTTGCTCGAGTTTCTCCTTTGTAAGTGAGACTTGTTTTTTAAGTTCAATATTTTCAGACTCGGATTGCTTCAATGTTGTGGTGATATTTTTCGATTCGAGCTCGAGTTCATTAATTTTCTCCTCAGCCTGAAGAACTACCCTGCTTGGTTCAGTGTGGATGGTTTTTCGTCTTCAGCAGGCAATGCTCGAGTTGTCTGAGAGACATCATCGTTGAGCTCCACAGTTTCCTTCTCTACTTTTATAAATTGTCCGTCTAATGGTGCTTTTTCTTCCATCTTGACATCCTTGTCTGTTGGGATTGTCTTTTCAATAGTTTCTTCAACAACTTTGGTGATGGGAACTTCTGAGCTTGCCACAGTTTCCTTTTCCATGACAATCGCGGTTCCTTAGGATCGGGTCCGATGGGTCCTACTTCAAGAGTGTTTATTGGTATGGTGAGCGGAGTTTCTCCCGCCATAGGCTTCTAGCTTAAGAGTTTAGTGGATAAAAAGTCGTGTCCCACGGATGGCGCCAAATGAAGCTAAGAAAGATCGTTAGAGAGGTCCCCGGGCTGGGCCCGGGGGAACCCCCTCCGACGATCAAGTCAGTATTTTTTTTGAAGGGCAAAAGCATATATATTAAAACTCAAACCACAAATACAACCTGATACATAGAAAATGCAAACCCCTTTCTTTAAGATATAGATACAAGGGCGTGAGACAAACCACCAAAGTCAATGAGCAGTCTCACGAGCATGCAAACACAACCCAAAGAGAATCACGAGGGCTAACTAAATTATGAACGAACCCAAGAAAGAAACAACAAACAAAAGTACATAAATAGAACAGTTTCAGCAGCCAATTAAACATGATCGGTCGGACCACTGAACCATTCTTCTCGCTTCACCTCGTCCTTCTTCGACCGGGCTGAAATCCATACGAAGGATCGCAACTGAACTTCTTTAAACAAATCGGGAATCATGGAACCATTCCTTCGAAATATCATCTGGTTCCTATTGCTCCATATAATGTATAACGTGGACCAAATGACAGCTTTCCATCTCTCTCTATTAATATCGTTAAAAGAATTAATACCGGGTAAATTAAGAACATCCTGGACCGAGAACACATCAATATTTTCTAAGCCCCACCATCTGAATACCCGCTTCCAGATTAGCTGAATCTTTGGGCATAGAACAAAACAATGGTCCAAAGATTCAATGACGTCATTGTATAACAGGTTTAATGTTGGATTTCCAGGATTGATTAAATATGATCAAACAACATCCATGTTATCATCAAGAATCAATATAAAGAAGAAACAAAGAAGATAGGTGATGAACCCATAAATCTGATATTATTATGAATGAATGGGTTGATTTGTTTACAGCCTCCTACGCTATATATATACATAATGAATCGGTATATTGTTTTTGACAGTTATACCTCATCAATAAAACTAAACGACATAACCCTAGAATAAACCGTTTATATAACTGCTATCTAAAACCGTTTCTGGTGTAATGGGTTTGTTTGGCCTGTTGGCCCAAACCAGAAATAGCAGGCTTTGTTTTTGTTTTGGCGTAGACATTAAACAGGGTCCAACAATCATTACAACAAGGACACAAGACAGTATGAAGATCTATACCAATGTCATCGAGAATAGTGCGAACTGGAAACCTCTCATGATACAACCGCCATATAAAAACACATACCTTTTGATCGTAATAGTATGTATGAGCATGCTCAAGAGCTACATTGCAAAGCTATAGATGAGAGTTATGTGAGATGTTGTGTAAGAATGTTGTGTGTGAGAAAGAGACTAAGTACCTGGCCGTTTCATTGCTTTCCATCGCTGCTATTTATATAATGTGAGGATAGATCAAATATAATCTTGGAAGATTCAACGTATCTTTCATATATCTCATATCCAATATAATCTTTCACATATCTCTTATCCAATATAATCTTTCGGATATATTCTCTTTTCCTTAACGATTTCTCATATCTTTACTGAGATATGATTTTGTAAGATATAACTTTTCACATACACATCAAACCATAACACAAAGTAGCATATAGATGGAATTCTAGAGAGAGAAAGTTAGAGGTTTAGGGAACTTAGTGAGAGAAAGTGAAAGATATTATTATGAGCTCCAACTCTCTACCTTGGAAGGTAGAGAGTATTTATAGTCTTACATAAATCGCCGCACATCGGGCTGTGGATCAGGCATACAGTGGGTAAAGACCCGTCCGTCCTCCACGGTGTTACTTAACTAAATACTACTTAACTTAAAATAACTACGACTACGAGCTTTCTAACGATTACATATACTTGAGGTGACCGACTCTTTAATACCTGGAATTTCTAATTCCTAACAATCTCCCCCTAAGGGAGGTCACCTCAATCATGTACCAAAATTACATTGAATACAAATAGATATTACATTAAAAATTGTTCTTGCATTCTTGATGTAGTCCTTTGTTCCTAAGCTCGTAGTCATTGATTCTTCACATTGCATGTTTGGTTACTTCAGGTGGAGGTCTTTTACTGATCCACGTGATAGAGATCATCAGCAATCAAAGATCTCTGTGACATCCATTGTGGTGTTGGTATTATGTGATGTTGTGACATTAGGACCAACATGCTCACATTCTGGATCATGATATCTTCACATCAGAGTAGCGGAAGCATTTGTTGAATCATGATATTGGCAGCAGCGTAGCAGAAGCATGGAGTGAAAATATCAGAGTCATTGATGCACTAATCATGATTTCTTTTGAGATGAATGTATTAAGTGAGCATGCGGCTATGGATTGACCGCTTCATTCTGATCAGCTGCAAACGTCGGGCGTACCTGCATACAACAGTTAGCAATAAATCGCACGAAAGTGTCTTTGATCACTTTCGTTGAATTGAGGTACACGGCCCACGGTTCCCCGTTGATCAGTACATGTACTGCCTGTGATCAGGTATAATTCCGAAGAATTTCCTTGACAGGGTTTCGCAGCTGCTCTAGCTGTTCTCAAACCGGAACGTCTCAAAGAAGACAACACGGAGTGAGTGAACCAGCGAATTTTAAGTCCACTGATTGATGAAAAGAGATTTGACAAACAATCGTGTATTGCTCAATAGAAATTGTTTTTTGCAATACAACGAAGGTTTTATTGAAAATCAATTATCAATCATAAAAACACCTTTTGGTTTGAAAAAATGAGTACACGGTCGATGTGCTAAAGAGAAAGTTTGTTAAGCACAAAGACCGGTTTTTCAAAGGTATCCGTCAATCCCTAACCTGAACCAGGATTGATTCAAGAAATTGAATCGCCCCATTGTTTCTGTTCAGTTGTCACATGGTTGATCCATATAATAGATCTCACATGCCACCTACCAGGAGCTTGTTTGATGTTGGCTCCAGAAGGCTTTCCATCTTCATTGTGAATGTGTAAACACATCACTCAGATGTTCTGGCAATACCACAAGGATAATGCGTAGGACTCAAGATATAATCTCTCTTTCCACATTGTGTGAAACAGAGAGTCTTCATTGAAAGTGTCCTAATGAGATTTATTGATGATCTCGTGGCTCTAGACTCAATTTGTGCATATTTGGATCCTGTGCCGGAGACTAGGGAGAGGGTCTCCTTCTTCAATATCAACAATCTCTAAGAGAAAGTCGATAGATAATGTCGGTTCCCCGTGAGAATGAAACAAGTCCTTTTAAGAGGAACTTGAGTGGTTTGGAAAGTTGAAGTGCAGTGCGTCACTGGGTCCATGATGTCTTTGTCTTCAATACCGATGTTACCATCAGTAGCATATGAAGTGAACCCGGTTTCTGCCCTAAGGTTGAATAAATGGAGGGCTATTTGTTTTCACCCTTTTCTCATTCAATTCTTTTTAATTCTTCAACCCCTTCAGTGCTTACCGAGACTTCATAGCTAGAACCTTGTTGGGTTTATTCCAGTACTAGCTCAGTCTCAGTCTACACTCTTCCCATATCTCACTTTTCTCCTTTTATCATCATACCTAAGGACTTCTACACTAACTAGTGGATTTTCCCTGGGTAGATCCCTCCGGTTCTGGCGGATCATGGGAACAAAAACCTAACCTTATCATCCTTATATCACCGTACATAAAGTAAAGTTGGTCGGTCAATTTGGTATTGTTCATCTGCCATATGGAACCAATTGAAAACCATTTGAAAATCAATTCAGATACTTGTGATATATTATCAAAGCATTTTGTACCTGAATTGTTTTTGATATTTTTAGAATAAGTGCTCCCCCTCAACATGTGCATTAAATGTTTGAAATCGTTTTGCACACGGAGGCAAGAGGAAGAAATTACTTCTTTGATTACCATTTTCTAAAAAATATCACCATCACTTCCTTGATCAAATCAAGTAGATAAAGCATTTCCAGGAAGGATGGGGTTTCCATAAATTTGCTCCCCCTCAATATGTGCCTCGAGGTTTGAAAAGAGTTTTGCACATACTAGAGGGAACCAGCACATTGAGATAAATGATCACGTTTCAAATCATAGGTTTAAGATAGATGCTCCCCCTCAACATGTGCATTGAAAATTTGAAATCGTTTGTCACATGCGGGATGGACAGCGTGTACATCCTTATAAAACCATTTACCGAATTATCACATGCGGGAAGGACAGCGTGTACATCCTTATAAAACCATTTACCGAATTATCAGTTTAAGAACAATTTAAATCACACCTTCTCCCCCGATCACAATTATCAAATTATTTGAGATTTGTGATCTCTTATTGATTTAAATTGATTTTGAAAGCTTTTAAGGAGAATTGTGACTTGATTATGAAAGTGTTTTAACTGATAAGGATCGGATTTTAAGACTTTTAAACTCCATTGATAAACATGCATGTATATCTTTTGAAAATAATTTAATGCCAAATAACTTTTTTAATTTAATTGAAATCATTCTCCCCCTCAATCAATGACATAGGTTGTTGATTGAGAGATAGAGATTTTGACAAATAGGTCCTGATGATTATCAAAAATAGAGATCGAGTTATTTTTCAAAGCATTTAGTTTTCAGTAGACAAATTTTTATAGAATCAGAGCATGGAATTTTGAAAACATGATAAAACATGGCTCTGTTCTTTCTTTTAAAACCGGGTTATTGCCTGAAAATGACAATAAACCATTCTTTTCACTTTCTCTCAAATTTTTTTTTTTTTTTTTTTTTTTTTTTTTTTTTAAAATTCGAACAACATCTAAAGTCCCGTGTCATTCTTTGAATGACAACATCAAGACCGTAGATATTATCGAATCGAGAGAAACATGACAAAATGACAATATTTTTTAAAGATTTTTCAAATTTTTCAAATTTTTATGGATTTTGAAAGTTTTATATTTTTCTATTTGATTTTTTTTTTGAAGGTTTTATAATTTTGTATTTTGTTTTTCGAATAAATATTTACAAGAGATAGATGAAGGAAACCTTTTACTCCTCGTCTTCCTCCTGAAGACGTTTGAGAGTTTCTGGTTGAAGGCTTTTCAAGCCAAGACGTGGAAGAATAAACTCAAAACGTTCTCTTGGAAGAGCTTTGGTGAAGATGTCTGCTAACTGATATTCAGACCTCACAAAATATAGTTCCACCACACCTTTTTCCACTTGTTCCCTGATGAAATGATGTCGAATGTCGATATGCTTTGCTCTTGAGTGTTGAACGTTGTTGCATGAGAGAGCAATAGCACTTTTATTATCACAGTACAGAGGGATTTTGTTGAATACAAAGCCATAGTCAGATAATTGAGATCTCATCCATAAGATTTGAGCACAACAGGATGACATGGCTATGTATTCAGCCTCTGTAGAGGAAATAGAAGTGCTCATTTGCTTCTTTGAAGACCAGCTCACAAGCTTATCACCCAAAAACTGAGCACCTCCAGACGTACTTCGACGTGTATCTTGACAACCTGCATGATCGGCATCTGCATAGGCCGTTAGTGACATACCGGTGTCCTTCGGGTACCAAAGACCCATATTGATGGTTCCTTGGAGATACCGAAAGACCCGTTTAACTGCTTCAAGGTGCTTTTTAGTAGGCTTAGCCTGGTATCTAGCACACATGCATACAGCGAACAAGATGTCTGGTCTACTAGCAGTGAGGTACATCAGGGACCCAATCATACTACGATATTTCGTTTGGTCAATCATGATCCCTGAGTGGTCCTCATCTAGTTTGGTTCGGTCAATCATGGGGGTGTCAACATGGTCACTAGAATCAAATCCAAATTTCTTTAAAATCTCTGTTGCATATTTAGATTGATTTATGAAAATGCCTCCGGGACTTTGTGAAATTTGTAATCCCAAGAAAAACGACATTTGTCCCATCATTGACATTTGAAACTTTGAACTCATTTCATTTGAAAAACGATCACATTCCATTGGGTCTGTCGAGGCAAAAATAATATCATCAACATAAATTTGAACATAAGTTAAATGTTTGCCTGACTTCCTGGTGAATAAGGTAGGATCAACTGCTCCTTTGCTGAATCCGGTTGATAGAAGAAACTTTGACAGTGTATCATACCATGCCCTTGGAGCTTGCTTTAAACCGTAAAGAGACTTCTTCAGACGATAAACGTGAGTAGGATGCTCTTGATTCACAAATCCTTCAGGTTGGCTGACGTAGACGACTTCTTTAAGATCTCCGTTCAGAAATGCCGTCTTCACATCCATCTGATATACTACCATGTTCTTACTAGCAGCATTATCCAGAAAGATTCTGATTGCCTCGATTCGAGCAACTGGAGCAAAAGATTCTTCAAAGTCTATACCCTCCTCTTGACGATATCCTTTAGCAACTAATCGGGCCTTGTTCTTCAACACATCACCATGCTCATCAAGTTTCACTTTGAAGATCCATTTAAGGGCAATAATCATAGCACAGTCTGGAGCAGGTACTAACTCCCATACATCAAGTCGATCAAACTCATGAATTTCATCTTGCATGGCATTGAACCAGCTGTCTTCATTCATGGCGGTTTTAACATCTTTTGGTTCGATCTTAGATAGTACGGAGTTGAAAAAACACCATAATGCATCGGTTGCAAGTTGTTTCCGGGTTGATACAGGACGAGAGGGATTTCCAATGATGTTGTCTAATGGATGATCGTGAGTCCATTTTCTGAGGTGTTCATGTGGCAGTTGTTGAGGAACTGAGGTAGCTGAGTCGATGTCTCCTGAAGAAGATGGTTTTGATGATGATTCAGGAGTAGCAAATATGTTTTCAAATGGAGCGTCTTCAGGAGTAGCAAAGGGATTAACTTCATCATTGATGCCAGAAACATTTCCATGATGTACATTTGAAGAATGATGATTTGTTGATGAGACTGAAGGATCAGCAGCAGGTGCTTCTTGACTTAAAGATATTGAGACTGAAGGATTGACTTCATTCACAGGAATATGAGCATCCTCTGTTGTAGGGATCAACACCTCATTAGTAATTGAATCATACAGTTCATCAAACATAGGATCAAACAATTTCTTTAAGTCATCTTCAGATGGAGGTACATATGGAGTTTCTTGAGAAGAGTTTGGAACAAGAGATGATCCAATGGGACTGTTTTGAAGTGCGGGTCCTGAGCTGGAGTGTCCAGGAGCCATTTGACCGGTCAGCTCATCAAACGTAACGTGAACTGTTTCCATGATATTTCGGGTTCTTTTGTTGTAGATTCGGTATCCCTTTTTGTTTGATGCATATCCTACAAATACTCCAATGTCAGCTTTAGCCCTAAGTTTCCCTAAGTCTTGACCCTCATTAGTTGGATAGCACAATGCACCAAACACACGAAGGAAAGAGAGATTAGGTTTTCTGTTGTGGACAAGTTCATATGGAGTTTTTCCATGTACAGTGTGAATTAGGGAACGATTTTGTGTGTAGCATGCAGTGGCGATTGCTTCAGCCCAGAGAAACATTGGAACCTTTGAGTAAATCAGCATTGTTCTAGCGGCTTCAACCAGAGTTCGATTTCGTCTTTCAACTACACCGTTCTGTTGAGGAGTTCGTGGAACACTTCTTTGATGACTGATTCCAACGCTTTCATAGAATTCATTAAGTTGTTTGTTGACAAACTCAGTTCCATTGTCTGTTCTGATAATTCTGACGGTTTTGTTAAGTCGAACATGCAGCTGTTTGATGAGTTTGATGATGATATCAGGAGTTTCATCCTTTGTCCTTAAGAACTTGACCCAGGTGAATCTAGAGTAATCATCAACCACAACTAACACATATTTCTTCCCAAAGATATTCTGCACCCTCATTGGTCCACATAAATCCATATGAATCATATGAAGAACTTCTGTGACAGAGTTAGTAGGTTTGGGTTTATGGGCATACTTCTTGCTTTTTCCCAATTGACATGCTGAACAAAGATGATCCTTTTCATACTTTAGTCTAGGTAAACCTACAACTAAGTCCTTTCTGGAAAGATCGTTGATGGTGCCGAAGTTCAAGTGATTGAGACGACGATGCCATAACCATGACTTTGTTTTTGAAGCCTTTGATAACAAGCAGATTGGAGAAGCCCTCATCATGTCATCGATAGAGATGGTGTAAAGATTTGACCCACGAGTTCCTTTTAACAGTTCCTTACCATTAAGATCTCTAACAAAGCAGGTATGTTTTCTGAAGGCAACTTCTAGATCAGAATCACAGAATTGACCAACAGAGAACAGATTATGACCCAAACCTTCTACATAGTAAACTCTAGAGATGACACTATCACCAACAACATAATCTCCATAACCCATAATAGCACCGAAATGATCATTACCAAATCTAACAGTCCCGATGAATTTGCTCACGAAGTTCATGAGCCGCGACCGGTCTCCAGTCATATGCTTGGAACAGCCTGAGTCCAGGTACCACAGAACGATTTGAACGATCTGCAGTTGAACACAGACAAGAATGGATAACTGGATAATTGGGATCCCCATGCAAGAATGGGTTCCATTTGGTTAGCAACAATGTTTGGAACACCCACATCAGAAATAGAAGCATTCATATCAGAAAGTGAGGCAATGGAATCGTTGTGAATAGATGCAGTACTAGTGTCAGTATTAGCCCTGTTCACAGTGTGATCACTTCTTAAGGGAATAGTTCTACCAGTAGGCATCCATTTTCTAGTGGGCATTATCTGATTAGTCTTAAGACCAACAGGTGTCCAATAAAAGGCTATTTTACTGAATGTTCTTCCTGTGGGTTTCCACTGTTTTCTAGCTTTCTTTCGTTTTTGCCTTTTAGCCTTCTTAGCATGAATTTTAGCATTAACAATATTAACTGGACAATTAACATCATTAGGCAGAACAGTAACACCACATTCATGATTAGAAACAGAATTCAAGCAGACATCAGTACAAGGTTTGCAAATAGTATCGGAATTCGAATTAATTACAGTACGCCTATGGCTAATACTAGAATCAACACGATTCGTTTTATTCAATTCAAGCTTAAAGTTCCTAGATTGTTCTTCTACTCTCTTCCAGTGCACATTCTTAGCTTGAGAGGTCCTATCATTCCTTGTATTGTCTTGAGACTTTGACCTGCTCCATTTAATGTCACTGATTACTCCTGTAGAGGGAATAGGAACATTAGTTGGTTTAACTACTCTTTGCATCACCTGTTTAGATGTACTGGGGTCTGAACTACATGCAGGTGCACTAAGGTTCACTTTCTTAAAACTAGAGGTACTGTGATTTGTACTCCTAGAAGGCACACTTGAGTTCTCTTTCTTAGCATTGACAGATCTGGAATCTGAACTACTTAAAGGCACACTACGGTTCACATTCAAAACATTGGGAATCGAATGCATATCATACTTAGCGTTAGGCATTGAGCATGGAATCAAAGGATTAACTCTCTCACCTAATGACTTTGGGCATATTGTGATCAAGCATTCTAAGATTTCTTGAGATCGTTTGGCATATAAGCATGCATGTCCAATTGCATTATCATGAGGTTTCTCTAGCTTATCCTCTTCAACAATCTCACGCAGACATTCTAGGCAATCCTTAAGGGATGAGAAGTATGTTTGAATGGCAAGTTTGTTGTTCCTTAGATGAGGAGGGACATATGTCACAGATAAAGCATATTTATTACAAGAGTGAGCCTTTGATACAACATTCTCCCCATTGGTCATTGGCATTTTCCCTTTTACCTGACTCTTCAGATTCTCAATTTCCTTTTGCAATGACGCTATTTGATCGTTATTTTTGTTACGAGTGACTTTAATTGATTCAAATAACTCATTGAAATGACGTTTAACCTTTTCATTTTCTTCTAGAAAACTTTCATTTTCCTTTTGTAAAGCATTTACTAAGTTTTGAAGATGAAACGTTTGAGAATTCTGAGAATCTAAAGGAGGAGGCATTTGGGAGCCTGTCATATTGTTCGTTTGACCCTTTAATTGAGAGATTTGGGCTTTCAACTTTCTGATCGTGTTGCACTGAGCTTGAATCTGTTCATCACGTTTGTTAATTTGAAAAACTGCATCAAACTCTGGAGCATCTGAAGATGTCTTGATATTTGAAGTTTTGACATTTTCTTTGAGATGTTGATATTTTAGTTGTAAATTAAAATACTCAACTTCTAGTTTAGAAAAATGTTTAACCAAAGTGTCGTGATCATCCAGTTCAATTTTCTCGTTTAGTTTAGAATTAGTTTTTTCAAGCTCAATGACACGATCATGGGAGACTTTCAGGGCAACAGATAGTTCATGAAATTTGGAAGCATTAATAGAGCAATTTGAAGCAGTGAAAAAAATATCTTGAGCAACACATTCAGTAATAAGAGTCTCATTTAAGGTATGCAAGTTCTTCCTCTCAATCTCATTATATTTTAGTGCACACTCATAATCACTAACTTCAGCTACCATTGCATCAAATTCCTTTTCCATTCCCTTGATATCAGTTTCTATCCCCTTTTTAAGACTCTCAAAGTGATCTTTTAGTAGTTTAAAGAAAGGCATGACCTCAGTTAAATAACATTCTTTCATTTGCTCAAAACCCCTTTCTCCTTCTGTTATACCAGTGGGTGTGATCCTTTTCTTGCAAGTTTTCTCAAAATCAACAAATAGTTGAAATATAACATATTGACTAATTAAGGTCTTGCTTTTAGTGGCAATTTTTCTAGGAACAAGATGCATTGGTGTATTAGGAGGATACACAGTCGCTCTAGGCATTTTCCATAAAGGGGGGTTTGTTTCAACAATATTTTCAGCTTTCTGCTTATCTAAATCCTTTTTCCAGAAAACTTGTTCGGGAGTCAACAATGTTTGAGGGTTAAACATGTTCAAGGAAATCCAGTTTTCCTTCTTGTAGTCATGGGGAGTGATAATGATCTTTTTCTCTTTGCATTTAGGGTCATCTAGTTTTTTGTTCATCCTTTCCCTAGTGACTTCATCTGATTTCTTATCTTCCTCAGTGCACTCAACGCAACTAGGTTTCTGCCTAGGCTTAAGGATTTCATTACCATCATAAAGCACCTTATAAGCATTTCTAGCCTTTTTAATTACCTCTGGATTTGGTTCCTCAACAAGGGGAATGCTATGCTTATCGCTTAAGACTCGATGTTTAGTGACCATGTGAGCAGTCTGAATGGTGTTTCCTTGTATGTACAACTTGTTTTCAAGTTTGTTTTTCAAAGTTTTCAGATTAGAAAAATCTCTCAAGAGTTTTGATTCCTTTGCATTAAATTATTGCTTAAGCATTTTCACATTTTCTTGAAGTTCTTGTTTTTGTTTAGCTGTTTTAGAAAGTTTTTCTTGCAAGGAATTTAATTCTTGTTTCAATACTTCTTCTCTAAACTTACTTTTTCTAATTACTGTACTCACTTGGTCATCCATTTCCTGCTCACGAGTGGTCAACTCAAACTTAGCACGTTGTTGATAAATAGCAACACGTTCTTTATAGGCATTTAGTTCAGAAATTACAGAATCATCAGGGGCACATGCAGTGTATTCATCAAAAACATAGTCATTGTTGACTGCAGAAGATGCATCACTTGGTACAACTTCACTTTCACTTTGTTTCACATATTGATCATATGGGACAATATCGATATTACCCATATTTTCAATATTTGATTCAATAGTTTCAGTTGATTGTACTTTGTCATGCATCTGTTGCACATCAGCATCATCGTATAGTTTTAATACCTCTGAGATGAGCTTGTCATGGGATGGGCCAGCTAGTGATGAAGAAGAGACCTTGGGAGAAACCATTGGAGAAATGCTAGCCATAAAAATTGTGTGTGCCGTAGGTCCATCATCCATATCAGAGTCGTATGCATCACAGTCACCGACTTGAAAGGCATTCTGATGATTGTGACCTATCTCCTGAATAGGCTGCTCATCCACATCTGCATCATAGGTCTTGGCATTGCCCTCAGCAAGAAACAACAATTCCTCTTCATCCAAAGCAGCACCATTGTCCTGAGCTTGTGCCAGCAGCATCTTATCTCTGAAGTAATCAGCATTCTGTGGACGCTTTGGAGATGTGCAGTTCCTTGCAATGTGTCCCTCACCACCACAGTTATAACATTTGATTGGCTTAACTTGACCTTGGTTACCATTCCTTCCTCGATTCTGGTTGCCAACATAACCTCTCCCAGCTCCACCTCGTCCCTGATCATACTGTCTTTCCTGAACTGGTTGCACCACGATCCTTCCATCTTTAACAGTGGCTTGATTGTGTGGGTTAGATGCTGTTCTGAGGTTTTTGTTGGTTTGTGGGAGAGAATTCATGTTTTGACTAATGAGAAGAGCTAGTTGATTAATGAAGTTACCCACGTGAGCATCAGCATCAGCTTGTTTGTACATAGGATCAGGAATGAGTTTGTGATTACCATTACCCAAGGGTATGACTTGTGATGCTTTGGTTGTGATTCCGATGTTTGAGTAGAAAGCTGTAGAGTCATTAGACGAGCTTGTCTCTCCCTGGTTGGTTTTGAACTGATTGAGAATCAATTTTTCAAACATAGCATGTCTCTCATTCTGAAGGAGGAAGGCATAGAGTTGCTCATAGTTTGTATTCTTCAATCCTTTAGTGAGCTTCACAGCGGTAACAAACTTGTGCCATTCGGGATTCATGTTGTTCACAAATTTTGAGTTCAGCTGAATGTTAGGCATAGTCATTCTGATGTTCCTCATGTCATTTACTAACTTATGAAATCTCACATAGTACTCATAGACATTCTCATCTGGTTTCATCTTGAAGTGCTCAAATTTGTCATAGAGTTGGGATTCTCTGTCTTCCATAGTTAATTCTGAACCTGAGAGAAGCATCTTAACATTATCCCAAACTGCCTTAGCATCAGTGTTATGATTGATCAGCTGGTAGATGTCTTTAGGAAGACCTTGAAGAACAATGTTTGAAGCCCTGATATCTGCATCAAATCTCTTTTTATCCTTATCATCAAGCTCATCATACATCTTAGGTCTGTCCATTCCGTAACCAGGAGTACCATCTTCATTAGTATCAAGTATGTCTCTAGTCGTCTCAACTCGATATGGTCCTTCATCAATGGATTTGAGAATGTTGACACCATTTTCCTTTCCAAGGCAATACAATCTGATTCGTTGAGCCCAAGAATCGTAGTCAGTTCTGTCAAGCATGGGTGGACGAGTATCTGAGCCAGCTGCTTGAACATCCTCGGCAACAGTGGAGATGATAGTAGGAACGTTGGTAGACATGTTAACAGATTATACGGGATTTTATAACTCTATGATTAAACCGGGAAATAGATTCTTTCACAGGATTTTACTAAATCAAGAGAAAACCGTAAACAATCACTCAAGTCGCTAGAAAATAATGCACTAAGTCGCTAGAAGATAATGCACTAAGTCGCTAATACTTAATTCGCTACACCACTAAGTCGCTAGAGTCCCAAGTCGCTAGACAAATGCAAGTCGCTAAGTAGTAACTCGCTAAGCCTCAAGTCGCTAGCAAAATTTTGGCAGCAATTCGCTACTCAAGTCGCTAAAGATACAAGTCGCTAAAGAGCAACTCGCTACCGACCAAGTCGCTACCCGTAGTGGAGAGTGTTGGGTTTTAGGTTCCTTGTATGATGAATTACTTTAAGTGATGGAACCGCGGACAAGCTTGAAGATAACCACGGACAGAAGAAGAGTAACCACTGATGATGATAACCGCGGCTAGTAGTATGAAGTAACTGCTGATAGTATTGTAAGCACTGCTAGTTATATAGTGTCGGTTAGTTTATTGTATCAGATAAATATGGAAAAGATATTTATCTTGTAGGTTACGTATTGTATATTGTATAGGACTCCTTAACCTATAAAAGGAGGTCCTAGGCTAGGTTAGATATGTGTGTTAGATATCTAAAGTCGTTTTCACTTCAAGGTTGCAAAACCCTAATACTGTAAGAGTATTCGTATTAATAAATAATATTGAGGTGTTGAAAGTTAATTGTTCTTCTTCTTAAGATCAAGTGTTAAATTCCGCATAATACTTGATAAGTTCTTTGTTTAAGTCAGTTTCTAGATTAGATCGTTTGCTCAACTGGGATCAACAAGTGGTATCAGAGCTTGTGATCTAGAAACTGTTATCAAGAAGAATTCTGTTAATTTGTTCTTAAGGAAGTTAAGATGTCTGAAGAAACTCATATGGTGACTGCTTCTAAGGTTCCCATGCTCAAACATGGTGAATATCAAATCTGGAGGATGCGAATGAGGCAGTACATTCGCATGATTGATTATGCACTATGGGATGTTGTTGAAAAGGGGGATTCTCTACCCAAGAAGGGTGAGGATGGTAAGGAAATTACTATTGTCAGTGAACCTGATAAAGCTAAGAGGAAGATGGAGATAAAAGCTCACAGTATTCTCTCCATGGGAATACCTAATGAGTATGCATTAGACTTTGATCAGTATGATTCAGCTAAAGAACTATTGGATGCTCTGGAATTAAGGTTTGCTGGTAATGAAGCCACCAAGAAGTCAAGAATGAACATGCTTAAGCATCAGTTTGAAACCTTCACTGCTCAAAGTGGAGAAAAGATTGATGGTACATATAATAGGCTTCAAAAACTCATCAGTCAATTGAAGGCTGTGGGTTACAAGTTCCTTCAAGAAGACATTAATTTGAAGTTCATAAGAAGCTTATCATCTGATTGGGCTATTCATACCATTGTGTGGAGAAACAAGACGGACTTTCCTACTATGACTCTTGACAATCTCTTCAATAACTTGAAGGTCTATGAGTCGGAGAATACCTTTTCTAATTCGTCTTCTTCTAATCAGAACATTGCTTTTGTCTCCACTAATAACAAAAGCCCACAAGATGCATCCACTGCTGCCTATGGTATAACCACGGCTATTGCAAACAACACCACTGTTAGTGATAATGTCAGTGATAGTGCAATCTGTGCTTTTCTGGCTGATTTAACTACCAGTGTTACTGTGTTGAATCAAGATCTGGATGAAATTGATCCTGATGATCTTGAAGAGATTAATCTTCAATGGCAAATGGCAATGTTGACTCTTCAAGCAAGGAAATTCCTGAGGAGGACTGGAAGACAGGTTAAGTATGATGGTCAAAGGAGAGCAGGATTCGACAAAAGCAAGATGGAGTGCTTTAACTGCAAGAAGAAAGGACATTTTGCTAGGGAATGTCGAGCTCCTAAAAGACTTGAAGGTATTAAGAAGACAACAGAAGAACCTACTAGTTCTTCAGCTTTGGTGGCTCAGGATGGACTTGGTGATTATGATTGGAGTGATCAGATTGAAGAAGGTCCAAATGCAGCTTTTCTTGCTAGTGAAGCTTCAAAAGAGCATAACTTTGCTCTAATGGCCTATGCTTCATCTTCTGGTTCAGATTCTGAGGTATCCAATGATTCTAAATCATCTACTTGTTCTTTTAAATCATGTGCTGATAGCTTAGAATCTCAAAAGGCTATCACTGAGAGTATGAGAAAAGAAGTAGAGAGATTGACTCTAGATAACTTAGGATATAGAGTTGGTTTAGAGGGTGTGGAAGAAAGGCTAAAATTCTGTATTAAATGTGAATTTGAGTATGTAGAAAAGATCAATATACTAGGAGGTGAAATTGACCTTAAAGACAGAGAGATTAAAATGCTTAAAGATAGACTAGCAGAAGCAGAAAGTGTAAAAGTTCAGGCCCTAGAGGAAAAAGAAAAACATGTTGTTAGGGTTGCTAAAATACAATATGCTTCTGATCTTGTACAGAAACCAATTGGTCAAAAACTGTTTAGAGATGGTACTGGTTTAGGATATAATGATATGCCACCACCCCCTTTAATGAAACATGCACCACCAGTTAAAGAACTGTCATTTAGTAGTGAATTCAGTTTCAATAAACCTGTTGAAGAAGTAAATAAGACTGAATTACCTAAGATAAGTTCTGATAAGTTATCTGGTGCTCCCATAATTGAAGATTGGGAATCAGATTCTGAGGATGTTAGTACTGAATCAACTAAGTCTGAAAAGATAGAGCCAGTAAAGAAAGTTGATTCTAAGCAAGTCAATTCTGTACCTAGATTTGGAGCTAAAGTTACCAAAAGAGTTGTAGAGTACAGAGAAATTCCTAGGGAACATATGAAACAATTTAAACCTAGGGGAAATCAAAGAAACTTAAATGGTTTAATCACTAACAGATTAGGTGATGAGTTTCAATGTGTAAATAAGGCTTGTTTTGTGTGTGGTAGTTTTGACCATTTACAGAGGAATTGTGATAAAAACAGACCACAAGTTTGGAATCAATGGAGGAGGGTGAATCATAAAAACTTTTCAAATAAAACACACCCTCATCCTAAAAGAAACATGATTCCAAGAGCAGTGCTGATGAGGAATGGGAATACAAAATCTATTGTCACTGCTACACCAAAATGGATTCCAACCACGGCTAAGCAAAATGTAAACGCGGCTAAGCAGTGTCAAACCACTGATAAGCCAAAAATCACCACTGATTTAAAAGAAGTTTTGAAAATTCCAAAGGTGATAACTGATACAGTGGTTGGAAATCATTTTTATGCTGTTAAGGCCTCAGCAAGTTGGCAATGGAAGCCTAAGACAAAGGTTTTACCATATGTCAACTGTGCATCAATGGACCTAACAAAATTTGAATATTTTGATGCACAGGGCAGACCCAAGTCAGTACTGACTTGGGTCCAAAAGAGGAACTAATCTTTAAAATCTTATGTGCAGGGCAATCTTCAAACCGAGCTAAAAGATAAAGGAGTATTTGATAGTGGTTGCTCTGGGCACATGACTTGGGATGGAAGCAATTTGGAAGATTTTGAAGCTTATGATGGTGGATATGTGGCATTTGGCAATGATCCAAAAGGAGGGAAGATACTTGGCAGAGGCACAATAAGAACAGGGAAGCTAGACTTTGAGAAGGTCTATTTGGTACAGGGACTAAAGTACAATTTATTCAGTGTTTCTCAAATGTGTGATAAGAAAAACTGGGTACTTTTTGGGGAAACTGAGTGTGTGGTGTTATCTCCTGAGTTTAAGATGCCTGATGAGAAGTTTATACAACTTAGGGTACCTAGGAAGGAAAATATATACTGTTTTGATCTTAAAAATGTTCTTCCTAATAGGTCCTTATGTTTGTTTGCTAAAGCATCTGTTGATGAGTCAATATTGTGGCATAGAAGGCTAGGTCATCTAAATTTCAAAACAATCAATAAACTGGTAAAAGGAAACTTAGTGAGAGGGTTACCTTCAAAGGTTTTTGAGTGTAAGGAACTGTGTGTGGCCTGTCAAAAAGGAAAACAACATAGAGCCTCTTGTAAGACCAAAACTGTAAACACCATAACACAACCACTGTTTATGCTTCATATGGACTTATTTGGACCAACCTTTGTTAAAAGCTTGAACCATAAGCAGTATTGCCTAGTTATCACTGATGATTATAGTAGATTTTCTTGGCTATACTTTTTGGCTACTAAGAGTGAGACTAGTGAGATTCTTAAGAGTTTCATTACTAAGATAGAAAATCTAGTAAGTCATAAGGTCAAAGTAATCAGATGTGATAATGGAACTGAGTTTAAGAATAATGTGATGAATCAGTTCTGTGTAGATAAAGGTATTGAAAGACAGTTTAGTGTTGCTAGAACACCACAACAGAATGGTGTAGCTGAGAGGAAAAATAGAACACTAATTGAGGCTGCAAGGACTATGTTGTCAGATTCTAAATTACCAACTACCTTTTGGGCTGAAGCTGTAGGAATTGCATGTTATGTGCAAAATAGAAGTAAGGTAGTGAAGCCTCATAACAAGACCCCCTATGAGCTGTTACATGGTAGGAAGCCAATGATTGCATTCCTAAAACCTTTTGGGTGTCCTGTTACCATTTTGAATACCATAGACTACCTAGGCAAGTTTTCAGAGAAAGCAGATGATGGATACTTTTTAGGCTATTCCACTAATAGTAAAGCCTTTAGAGTATACAATAGGAGGACTAGAATTGTTGAAGAGAACCTACATGTTCAATTCAGTGAAAAGACTCCTAGTGTTGAGACCAAAGGACCAGACTGGTTGTTTAACATTGATATGCTAACCAAATCTATGAACTATGAGCCTATCATTGCAGGAACATCCACTAATGCAGATGCAGGTTTACAGAAGGATTCTGAAGTAGATAAATCTTCAAAGGAAGCTGATTCTCCAACAGAGTTCTATTTGGTTGAAAAGTGGAAAACTGGTACTGTTCCTTCCATCATTCATAAGCAAGGTCCCTCTGATGATGATATCCATAATACTGGAAGCAAAGTTAATCATCATCAAGATAAAGATGAATTGGTGCAAGATAATTCAGTGTCGGTAGAAGAAATTGAAAAGAAGAAAAAGCAGTCTGCAAGCACTGCTAAGCCTACTGTAAGTGCTGATAGGCCATCTGTAAATGCTGACAAGCAATCTTCTCCCACTGATAGTTCAAGTGCTATTCCGGCTACAAGCACTGATGATAGTACTTTCTTTGGACCTTATCCAAAGCCACTATATGCTGATGAGGAGTATCCACATGATCCTAATATGCCTGACTTGATTGAGATGGATACTCCTACTGATAATGAAGACTTGGATGAATTCTTCAATGCTAATTTGACTAATTTGGACTCTGTTATTAATGAAAGTCCAATTACCTCTACCAGAATTCACAAAATTCATCCCAAAGAACAGATTCTTGGAAATTTGAATACTCCAGTTCAAACAAGAAGCAGAGTTAAGAATTCAGAACCCTTTCCTGAACATGGGTTCTTTGCAAGATCTCTTCACAAAAGAAACAGTCATAAAGATCTGCAAAATTGCTTGTTTGCTTGTTTTCTATCTCAGAAGGAGCCCAAGAGAATAGAAGAAGCTATAACAGAAGAAGGATGGGTTGAATCAATGCAAGAGGAGCTTCTTCAGTTCAAACTTCAAGAAGTTTGGACATTGGTTGATCTTCCAAATGGGAAGAGGGCTATTGGTACTAAATGGATATTCAGAAACAAAAGGGATGAAAGAGGAATTGTAGTGAGGAACAAGTCAAGATTGGTTGCTCAAGGATACACACAAACTGAAGGTTTGGACTATGATGAAGTATTTGCACCAGTTGCAAGGATTGAAGCTATTAGATTGTTTTTGGCTTATGCTTCATTCAAGAATTTTGTTGTGTATCAGATGGATGTTAAAAGTGCATTTTTGTATGGCACTATTGATGAGGAGGTATATGTTTGTCAACCTCCTGGTTTTGAAGATCCTGATCATCCTGACAAGGTTTACAGGGTGAAGAAGGCTATGTATGGACTGCATCAGGCTCCTAGGGCATGGTATGAATGCCTATCTACTTATTTGATGGACAATGGGTTTAAGAGAGGACTGATTGACAAAACTTTGTTCATTAGAAAGCACAAAGATGATATTTTACTTGTTCAGGTATATGTAGATGACATCATCTTTGGGTCTACCAACAAGGAGCTATGCAGAGATTTTGAGAAACTTATGCATGATAAGTTTCAGATGAGTTCTATGGGAGAACTCACTTTCTTTTTAGGGCTACAGGTTCAACAAAGGACTGATGGTATTTTCATTAGTCAAGACAAATATGTAGCAGATGTGTTGAAGAAATTTGGGTTTCAAGATGTCAAAAGTGCTAGTACACCTATGGAGACTCAGAAACCTATACTACCTGATGATGGGAGTCCCAAAGTTGATCTGAAGTTGTATAGATCCATGATTGGATCTTTGATGTATTTGACTGCATCTAGGCCAGATATTATGTTCTCAGTATGTGTGTGTGCAAGATTTCAAGTAACACCCAATACCTCACACATGAATGCTGTTAAGAGGATCTTTAGGTATTTGAAAGGTCATCCTAAACTGGGCCTTTGGTACTCTAAGGATTCTCCTTTTGATTTGGTGGCCTACACTGACAGTGACTATGCTGGAGCTAGTCTGGATAGGAAGTCTACCACTGGAGGATGTCAGTTCTTGGGAAGCAGATTAATCTCTTGGCAGTGTAAAAAGCAAACTATTGTGGCAAATTCTACAACTGAAGCTGAATATGTGGCTGCTGCTAGTTGCTGTGGTCAAGTTTTATGGATTCAGAATCAATTGCTGGATTTTGGGTACAATTTTATGCATACTAAGATTTACATTGATAATAACAGTACAATTTGCATTATCAAAAATCCTGTTTTACATTCTAGAACTAAACATATTGAGATAAGACATCATTTTATTAGAGATTGTAATGAGAAAAGATTGATTCAAATGGTAAAAATCCATACTGATTTCAATGTTGCTGATCTTCTCACAAAAGCTTTTGATGTGGGGAGGTTTCAGTATCTTGTTGTTAGTATTGGAATGCTAATTCTCTAATATACTCAAATTGTTTTGTACAAGTTTGTAAAAGTAATTGGACTGTTATTATGTAATCTTATGTATTGCTATCTCTTGTATATCCACTGATAGTGGTGTTTCTAACCACGGATAAGTGTTGCTTCTAACCTCTGATAGAGTTGGTCAATCCTCTGCTAGTTGTTCTGTGTTTTCTCTAATAATTGTGCAGGAAAATGCTAAATCATTACAGAGATGCAAGAAGTACTGAAATTTCATTGTTCATTCAACAAAACAGTTTACAGCTTACAGCTTACAATGAAACTTCAAGTGCTGAATAACGACTACAACTATACATGATTTTCTCCTAATATTTCTACTACTACTATCCTTGCTGATATCGTTTGAATGCTGGATATGCATTTATCATATGCAAACAAAGCAGCTAAGGATCAAAATGGAAAGGATGGATTGATGAAAACGAAGAAGCTGAAGCTGATATTGGCAGATAGATGGCTGATATGATAATCTTCTTGTGCTCCATCTACTTCTACCATCATTCAGCACCTTACTCCATCTTCCCTTTTCCCTTCCTGGTTACGATGTGTGAAGAAGTACCATGACTTGGTACTCTCAGACCAAGAACCACCTCTCTGTTACTTGGGAGTGGTGGGTTTCTTGCTCGAGGTCTTGGTTGGGGGTTAGAAGATGAAGGTTTGGAGTTTGCAGTTCTCTTCTTAGAAGAGTCATCAGAGTCTTCTGAAGCATCACTTGGATCCACCACACTATCATCTTCTGATGATGGAAGAATTGGAGATTTTCTTGGTCTTGGTTCGAGTGGAGGCAAATAGGTTAGCCATGGGTTTCCATATTCACTTGATGATGAAGATGTTGAAGAGGATGAGGTGGTGGTTAGATCAACCACTTCTGGTTTGTTCCAACTAGGGTTCCACATTTTGGTTGATTGAGAATTTTTGAGCAATTAGGGTTTTATCTCTTGATTGGTTTGGGCGTTCTATGATATATGGGTGCTTTTTATAAGTGAGGATTAGGGTTACTACAGTAACTAAGGGGCAGGTTAAATGTGGTTGGACAGTTAATGAGATTCTTGGGGATTGGACTGCGATATATTCTAGAAGTTGACTATGTTGACTTTACTGTTCTAACCTCGGATAGGTCATTTGTAACCACTTCTGGCTATTTCTAACCACTGACAATCGTAATCTTTGTCTTTGTGTTTGTTTTGTGTTGTCTTGCAGGAAAGAAGGATGTCTTTGCATAAGGAGCTAGTGTGCTTGCTGCTTATGTTTGTGTTAAAAAAAAAAAAAAAAAAAAAAAAAAAAAAAAAAAAAAAAAAAAAATTTTTTTAGATAGTTTTGTGACCATTGTACTCCTTCTTATCTTGTGAGATATCATTCCCATTGGCCTGGATTTGCTTGCTCTAATGCTGGTGTGGTGTTGGAATGTGTGGTTATCTGCATCCACTGCTGGTGTATTCCAACTACGGACAGCTGTTGTGGAAGCACGGATAGTATGCTTCTCTGTTTTGATACTTCAGGGGTTGTTTTTGACACTTTGGCAAAAGTATATCTTACTTATCAAATCACGGATGGATCACTTTTGCTAAACTCATAACCACTTCTACTTCTCCATATCCTTAAACCCTAATCACTTTTATTGATTTCTTCACAAACCCACCTTATTCACATCATTAATGGAATCACAGACAATGCCTGAGACGTACTCCACTTCACATAATCTTGTTGCTCTTCTTACCAAAGATGCTCGCTCTGAAGGGTTTCATCAGATGATTGATTTCCTTGTTCATAGTCCCATTCACTTTGCTTTAACGGTTGAACCTACCATTTTCAAAACCTATATACGCCAGTTTTGGAAGAATGCTACTCTTGAAGAGGTTAATGGGTTGGAGGTTTTTCGTACTAGGGTGGATGAGCATGATATTTCTGTTTCTGAGGAACTTATTAGAGAGGTTTTGAGGCTTGATGATGCTGATGGTGTTGATAATCTTCCCGATGGTGAGATTGTTACTGGTTTAGAGCGCTTAGGTTACACACACAGGGGTAATAAGGTACAATTTTTTAAGAGTATGTTTTCTCAACAATGGAAGTTTTTGATTCATACTTTATTGATGTGTATGAGCAATAAGACCACAGGCTTTAATGATTTTCCTTCCAAGATTGCTACTGCTCTTATTTGTTTATCAGATGGAAGGAAATTTAATTGGTCTAGGATGATTTATGAGGGGTTAGTGCAGAATATTAGGAAGAAGGGAAAGTATTATTTGTATCCTCGATTTGTTCAATTGCTTGTGGAACGACAAATTCAGGATCCTATTGAACATGTTAGAGTGTATGAAGTTAATCGTATGATTCCTCGAGTGTTTGCATATATGAGGACTCCGCCACAGAACGTTGTTATTCCAGATGTTCCTTTGTTTCCTCACATGTTAAATTTTCCTACGAATTCTGAGGTTCATGAGGTTAGCAGAACAGAGGGCACTCAGCTTCCTCAGGCTAGTGCTAGTGGTTTGATTAATGAGGCTGTCACACGGTGTGGAGGTGACATGATTGGAAGGGCTTCCACTACTGATTCATGCTTAGATGCTGGTCAGGATAGTGGAAACATCAATAAGACCCAACCTTTGGCAACTCCTAATGTGGAAAGTTCTTTAGAGCTTACCACAGGTGGAGGTATCCCTAGCCAACTGGCTGCTATAGGGTACATAGATGATCAGGCTCGGTCTGGTGCTATGTCTTTTGTGTCCAAGGATTCACCGCTCGGAGCAGTTAACACAGCTCGAAGTGATGAGGATAGGTTGGAACCTGATAATGAATTGACGGTTAATGATTATGTACATGATGACTTTTTCGATGATCCACCTCTCGGACCAGTTAACACAGGTCGAAGTGGGGAGGATATACTTGAACGTGTAAATGAATTGACGGATCAGTGTGCTAAGATGGAGGATAAGATTTCTGGTCTTCAGGAGTTAACTGTGCTTCAGGGAAAAACTATTCGGAGGTTAAAGCATAGGGTCTTGGTTTTGGAAAGAGTGAAAAGACCTGGTCTTGCAGTTTTGAAAGCTTTGAGGCGTCTGAAAAGGAAGGTGACCTCTTTCCCTACTCTGAATGTGGATGATGTATCCAAACAGGGGAGGAGTGATGGCATGACTTCAGGGGAGGCTGGGAATGTATCTGTTGGTGTTACTATGGATGAAGATGTTGACAGTGGAGATCAAGGCTTTGTAGTTTCTGATAAAGCTGGGAATGCTGTTGTTCTTGAAGAATTGAGGAATGTTGATAAAGTACAGAACACAACCACTGATGGTATATCTGAAACCCCGGTTAGTAATTTTGTAACCACTGATGTTGTTTCAGATTTGGTTAGTGATTCTCATACTGTCATACCAACTGCTATTACAACTACTTCTATTGTTGTTACCATTATTTCTGAATTACCATCTAAGTCTAAAGAAGTAGAGAAAGAGGCTGCAAGCACATTGATTAATTTGAGCAAAACTTCATCTATACCTACATCAATTATTGCACCTGCTTTATCTATTCAGTCTGCTGCTACTAAAGCAAAAGGTAAATCAAAAAGTTTGGTTATTGGTGAACCTTTGAAGAAGAAAATGATCAAATCTAATGTTGGAAAAGGCAAAGAAGTAGTACTGAAGTTCAAAAACAAAGCAGAACAAGAGGCTTATGATAGAGAGGTTGCTAGAAGTATGGAAGAGGAGGATAGAGCTGTTTTGGAAAAGAGAAAGAATGATGAAGAAGAAGCTAGTCAGAAGATATTAGCTATCTGGTATGAATCTCAAAATTATCTTAAAGCTTCAGAATTGATCAATGATGAATATACAGTACAAGAATGGGCTTTGTTCGATGATAAAGAAAAGGCTAGACTTCTGGGAATGATGGCAAAGAAGGTTAGTAGAGGAAAGAAGAAAATTGTAAGAAAGAAACCTCCTTCTATTGCTCAGTTAAGGAATGTTTTGATGAGAATTATCAAGAATTCTGGTATATATGTTTCTGAAAATCTTACTACTTGTGCATTTACAAGAATTTTGGAAATCTATGAGAGATGTATAAGAAGTAATAATGATGATTTCTGCCCTATGGATTCTCAAAAGGAAAAAGAGTGGGAAAAAGATCATGATGCATGGATGGAGAGTAAACGAAAAAGAAAATCTGTAGTTCCTGAGACATCTGATTCTAAGAAGTTGAAAGTTGTTGCTGAAGTGAATCCAATCATTTCTTATGAGTTTAATCTTTTAGATGGCAGTGAAGGAGTTTGGAAGATTCAAAGACTCAATAATGATATTTCTGAGTATAATCAATTTTCTCAAATGCTTCAATATTTTGATAGAGATGATTTGATGAATTTTTGGGTTCTTTACAAGAAATATTTTGGTGAAGTACATCCAGATGATTATCATGAGAGGTTGATGTATCATAATTTGAAGATTCTATTTGAGCCTACTCATGATGAACCAGAATGGCAAGGACTCTACAATGGTCAAGTTACTCGTTGGTTTTTATATCAAACCTGTGGAGTTCATGTTTTAACTGTTTCTGGTCAGATTATTTATATGCTTGTAGAAGGTGAGTATCCTAAACTGAATAATCATCCAGCAATAATTACTCAGATGTTGCAGCCAGGTTGTTTCAAGATGTTATTGTCCTATGATAGTCAAGCTTATGACTTGCTAAAGAAGTATGAGAAGATACTTAGAAGTAAGTGTTTGGCTACATCCTCCACATCAGATGTTTTGAGCTTAAAAGAAACTTGAGAATTCTGTTGGAATTTGTCAAGTTTAGGGGAGGATTGTTGGGTTTTAGGTTCCTTGTATGATGAATTACTTTAAGTGATGGAACCGCGGACAAGCTTGAAGATAACCACGGACAGAAGAAGAGTAACCACTGATGATGATAACCGCGGCTAGTAGTATGAAGTAACTGCTGATAGTATTGTAAGCACTGCTAGTTATATAGTGTCGGTTAGTTTATTGTATCAGATAAATATGGAAAAGATATTTATCTTGTAGGTTACGTATTGTATATTGTATAGGACTCCTTAACCTATAAAAGGAGGTCCTAGGCTAGGTTAGATATGTGTGTTAGATATCTAAAGTCGTTTTCACTTCAAGGTTGCAAAACCCTAATACTGTAAGAGTATTCGTATTAATAAATAATATTGAGGTGTTGAAAGTTAATTGTTCTTCTTCTTAAGATCAAGTGTTAAATTCCGCATAATACTTGATAAGTTCTTTGTTTAAGTCAGTTTCTAGATTAGATCGTTTGCTCAACTGGGATCAACAGAGAGTCCACTACTTGTACTATAAATCGCTAGATCTAAGTCGCTAGGTTTAGAACTGTAACTCGCTACAAATTTGTAAAGCAAGTCGCTACGAAGAAACTAATCCGTGAAGTAAGTCGCTAGCATGAAAAAACCACATAAACATCACTTTTCAATCCAAAAACAACCCAACCAAGATGATTTAAGCTTACCAAATGATAACCTACACACTTGTGATGATTCTAAACATAAAAGTACTAACAAAATCCGAACTTTAATCCGAGAAATCAACCAAATGATGCAAAAACCACTAAACTTTTTCAACCTCAAAAACCACCTAAAAACCACTATAAATCCAAAGATGTGCAAGATATGATCTAACCTTGGCTCTTGATACCAAATGTAAGATATAACTTTTCACATACACATCAAACCATAACACAAAGTAGCATATAGATGGAATTCTAGAGAGAGAAAGTTAGAGGTTTAGGGAACTTAGTGAGAGAAAGTGAAAGATATTATTATGAGCTCCAACTCTCTACCTTGGAAGGTAGAGAGTATTTATAGTCTTACATAAATCGCCACACATCGGGCTGTGGATCAGGCATACAGTGGGTAAAGACCCGTCCGTCCTCCACGGTGTTACTTAACTAAATACTACTTAACTTAAAATAACTACGACTACGAGCTTTCTAACGATTACATATACTTGAGGTGACCGACTCTTTAATACCTGGAATTTCTAATTCCTAACAGATTTCTTAAAGATAGATTGATATCTTAAAAGATATCTATCAAATAAATATGAATCCGCCATATTGAACTATGCATGCATGGCTTGTGATATATGCATGTAGACTACATATGAAAAGATATTTTGATATCTTAAAGATATCTACAAAATATATGGGAATCTGCCATCATGGACTGTGCATACGCCATCATGAACTATGCGTTAGTGGCTTATGATACAAGTATGTGAACTATGTTAGAGCTCTATTATGTTATCTCATCAATTACCATGATTGTGACTTTCTCAACTTGTAACCATTATTACAATGATCACCCAAACATCAGTGTCTACCAGACTATCAAGACGTTAGACAGTACAAATCAAAACATGCTACGTCATGTATGTTTTGCCGTTTTAGTTTTTATCATGATATATTGATATCTAATTTTCAACAGGAAGGAATCAATTACCATGACATTAGATTTATCATGACTTGCTAAATTTATTCTCAACGGTATTCAAAAGCACCCAACATTAAAGCTCAAATTAGTACACAAATATTTTAGACTTTTGTCAAAGAAATTACTAGTACATAGTGCTTTGTTTTCTCAGTTAACAAATGTTCATCCACATATGTTTCATATTTTTTAAACAAAAAATGTTGGGGTTAGCTCCCAGAACAGGGTTAAGACAATCAATGACAGTAGCAATACCACTAGGTGCTTACCGGATATCACTTGGAATCGTGTGATCACTTTCCAAAGTAAAATATTCGACCCTAATGCCTGGGTATCACGAATATCTACTTGGGATAAGACCAAATGCAGTTAGAGAATTAGGCACAATTCTATAACCCTTTCGCTAATAAGTGTTTACGTTTTCTGTATGTCCTTCATGCATAAACAGATCTCCTATTTATAGGAGGTTACTCTTGAGCTATTCCAATGGAATTATGAGTATTAATCGGCCCATTAATAGCCTCATAATTATCCCCATTATAGCCGTTAGTGGTTACATGACCAATTAAACGTGGTCATAATGCAGTTGTAATTGCCATTTAGCAGTACTTTGAATAAGCAGTACTTTCACTAAGCAGTACTTTCAATAAGCAGTACTTTCCACTAGCAGTACTTTCCACTTGCAGTGGAAATACAGCCTATCAGTGGAAACACTGCCTATCAGTACTTTCATAGCACTAGCAGTGGATACACCACTTCAGTGGAAACACTGCTTATCAGTGGAAACCACAAGCAGTACTTTCCACAAGCAGTACTTTCACCAAGCAGTACTTTCACCAGTACTACCAATACAAACCACTATAAGAGTCAGGGTGTTCATGGACCTTATGGGTGTACACTCCGTACCTCCTAATCCATTACAAGGTGTGAACTAATCCCACAAGTGCACTAAATTTTCCAACAATCCTCCCCAAATTTAGTTCACTTCTTTTGCATGAAAAATAAACATTAATCAAAACATGTGCATAAACGAAAATGTCCTGAGGATTGAATTTCCATCTTAGTAAATTACACGTTCAAATATTCGAGAATCAGGGTGTTCTAAGAATTGAACCCTTCAACCCATTTGAATACCTGAAGATAAAATACACACAAGTTTTCAAACACTTAAAAGCTCCTGACACTATACAAGCCATGTGTCCATATCCAAATTCATAAATGTTGTAAAAGCTAAAGTCCAAAGCTTCCTGAAGCGGCAAAACTTCAACATTTACATAGGTGGTTCCTCTTTAGTCATGCTCCTGCCAAGCACTTTTTCAAAGAAAATTAACCATTAAGAAGTAAAGACTTCATCCTCCTTTCAGCAGGTTCTGAGCACAACCTTGGGATGTAAATAAAACATGTGCTCCAGTCCACTGAATGTTCAGCTTTCCACATTGAACTCAGCTCCCAAGTTTCCTTAGGAGGGAGTTGGGTGTCCTAGCATTCAGTGACTAAGTTGGACTTAAACCCATCCCTTTAGCAGACTTTATAACCAAGTCTCTAGCCAGACCCTTCGTCAAGTGATCAGCTAAGTTCTGTTGAGATCTCACAAACTCTATAGATACCACCCCATTCATGATAAGCTCACGAATCATGCTATGCCTGACACCTAAGTGTCTAGACTTACCATTGTACATCTGGCTATAAGCCTTAGCCAATGTAGTTGCACTATCACACCGAATAGAAATAGGTGCTATAGGTTTAGGCCACAATGGAATCTCAAGAAGCAAGTTTTTCAACCATTCAGCTTCTTTACCAGCAGCTGCTAGAGCCACAAATTCAGATTCCATTGTTGAACAGGTGATGCAAGTTTGCTTCTTGGATGCCCAAGAAATTACACCTCCACCAAGTAGGAATACCCAGCCACTGGTAGACGAATTGTCTTCAGTGTTACTGATCCAACTTGCATCAGTGTAACCTTCCAACACTGATGGGTAACCAGTATATGAGAGACTATAATCCATAGTTCTCTTCAAATACTACAGTACCCTTTGAACTGCTTGCCAGTGATGAGCACTAGGATTACTAGTATACCTGCTCAATTTTCCCACTGCAAAACCAATATCAGGTCTTGTACAAGTCATGGCATACATCAGGCAGCCAATTACCCTAGAATACTCAAGTAGAGATACAGCCTTGCCATGATTAGGCATCAGCTTCTCACAAGTATCCATAGGTGTACTCACTGGAGTACAATCAAAGTAATTGAATTTCCTCAGCACCTTCTCAATATAATGAGACTGAGAAATAGAAATTCTTTTACTTTCATGTTTAATCCTTATACCAAGGATAACATCAGCCTCCCCCATATCCTTCATGGAGAACCTTGATGACAAAAATTCCTTTGTCAGGTCAACCTGATTTTGGTCAGTGCCAAAGATCAACATCTCATCAACATATAGACAAATGATGACTCCTTTACCAGATTCATCAAATTTGCTATATACACATTTGTCAGCTTGGTTAAGAACATAACCACTAGACAAAACCACTTCATCAAATTTTTGATGCCATTGCTTAGGTGCCTGCTTCAGTCCATAAAGAGACTTAATCAGTTTACACACCTTGTTTTCATTGCCAGGCATGATGAAGCCCTGAGGTTGGTTCATATAAACCTCCTCTTCCAATTCACCATTCAAGAAAGCTGTTTTCACATCCATCTGATGAATAACCAGATTGTGAATTGATGCCATAGCAATCAACAGTCTTATGGTACTGATACGAGCCACAGGGGCATAAGTATCAAAATAGTCTATTCCTGACTTTTGTTTAAAGCCCTGAATGACTAGTCTAGCCTTGAACTTTTCAATAGTTCCATCTACCTTCATTTTTCTTTTGAAAATCCATTTGCAACCCAAAGGTTTGCAACCAGGAGGTAGATCAACCAACACCCAAGTGTTGTTGCCCATGATAGAATCCATCTCATCATTGATTGCTTCTTTCCAGAAAGCAATATCCTGGGACTTCATTGCTTCTTCAAATGTTTTGGGGTCATCCTCAACAATGAAGCAATATGAGTATTGGTCTGAGACCTCATCCCTAGTGCCTTCAACTAAGTATAATTGAAACTCAGGTCCAAATGACTTTGGAGTCCTGACCCTTTTGCTCTTCCTGAGCACAGGTTCAGGTTGCTGAACCACAACCTCATCAGGGACCACTGATGGTTCATCATCAGGGACCTCTGATACACCAGTGTCATGAGTTCCATTAGGAATCCTCTGACTTGGTCTAGGGACTGATGAAAATCTATTCTCATCAAAGTCTGCATCCCTTGATTCAATTATTGAGTTAACTGAAACATGTTCATTAGGTTCAATAACATAGAACCTAAAAGCCTTGGAATGCTCAGCATATCCAACAAAGATGCAGTCAATGCCTCTTTCACCCAAAGTCTTTTGCTTTGGATCAGGTAGTCTTACAACAGCCCTACAACCCCAAACCTTGAGATAATTCAGGTTGGGTTTCCTTTTAGTCCAGAGTTCATAAGGGGTAACCTTGTTCCTTTTGTTGGGAACCCTATTTAGGAAATAGCAAGCTGTTAACATAGCTTCACCCCAGAACCCTTGACTCAGTCCTGAATAGGACAACATGGAATTAACCATCTCCTTCAGCACCCTGTTTTTCCTTTCAGAAATACCATTTTGCTGAGGAGTATAAGGGGCAGTCGTTTCATGGATTATTCCAACAGACTGAAAGTACTGAGTATCCATGTACTCACCTCCCCTATCAGTCCTTAATCTTTTGATTAAAGACCCAAGTTGTAATTCAACTTCAGTTTTAAACACTTTGAATTTATCTAATGCTTCATCCTTGGTATGTAATAAATAGACATAACAAAATCTAGAAGCATCATCAATAAATGTCACAAAGTACTTCTTATTCCCCAAAGAAGGAGTGGCATGCAAATCACACAAGTCACTGTGAATAAGATCCAAGATCTTAGTCTCACGACTAACACCCTGAAAGGGTTTCTTGGTTATCTTGGTCAACATGCAAGTTTTACACTTTTCAGTGTCCATGTCAAAATCAGGGATTAAACCATCCCTAGACATATCTTGCATCCTTTTATAGTGAACATGACCAAGTCTAGCATGCCAAATGGTAGAATCAGTCTGATCATATGTGGTCACAAAAGCTGAAATAACACTGTCAGTGGTAATATTAAGCCTAAACATTTGATTACATAAATAACCAAAACCAATAAAAACACCACATTTAGAAAGAACAAATTTATCATATTCAATAACTTGTTTATATCCATGATTATTCAAAACACTACTTGAAACCAAGTTCTTCCTGATATCAGGAAGATGAATAACATTAAACAAAGTTACAATCTTTCCTGAACTAAACCTAAGATCTACACAACCACGACCATGCACCAAGGCTGTTGACTCATTTCCCATGTGAAGAATAGAACCATCATTCAGTGACTCATAAGTCTTGAACCAACTTCTATCTTTACACACATGAACTGTTGCACCAGAGTCAACCCACCACGCAACATCATCATCCTGCACATAAAAAGATTCAGATACATATGTAACATAATAAATCTGAAAAGACTTATTAAACATATTCTGACCTTTCAGTGAGTTGGTTGAACCACCACTCCCTGAACCATTAGTGCCTGATCCATTGGCTTTACCACCAATTTTAACACCTCTGCAGTCCCTTTTAATGTGACCAGTCTTGCCACATTTCCAACAAGTAGGTGTCGCCTTCTTGTTAGGATCTGCCCTTGTGTTGTCATGATATTTGCGTTTGCCTTTGTTATCATTGTACCTGGTGGAGTTGTTATGCTCCACCATATTGACAACAGATGGTCCAGTAGCATTGCTACTCTTTGGCTTGTCATTATCCTGCACTTTGAGAGATTCCTCAATGTGCAGATGACTGCCCAACTCAACAAGAGTTAACTCCTCCTTCATATGTTTCAAGGTATGCTTGAAATCTTTCCATGAAGGAGGGAGTTTGTCAATGACACAAGAGACTTTGATAGCCTCATCCATGTTCATTTGGTGTTGTGTAAACCTTTCAAGTATTCCAAGAAGTTCATTGTATTGTTCCATAACTGGTCTTGAATCAGTCATTTTGTAATTTGTGAAATTACTAACAAAGAACTTCTTACTTGATGCATCCTCAGCCATATATTTGGCATCCAAGGAATCCCACAGTTCTTTGGAAGATTCAAAGTTCTGATAAATATCAAACAGAGAATCAGACATACCATTCAGAATAAGACCTCTGCATATGTAGTCATCATTCTCCCACTTGCTCCTTCTTCTGATCTGCTCCACAGTAGCATCATCCCCATCATCAGGAATAGGAGTAGTCAGCACATAAACCACACTCATGCTTGATAGCAAGAAGTGCATCTTCTTCTGCCACCTCCTAAAGTCCACCCCTTCAAACTTGTCCAGCTTAGCAAAGTTTGAAGCCATGTGTTTCATTGCAGCAGTTGCCATTGATTATCACAAAATAGTTTACTTTGATTGTTGGGGTTAGCTCCCAGAACAGGGTTAAGACAATCAATGACAGTAGCAATACCACTAGGTGGTTACCGGATATCACTTGGAATCGTGTGATCACTTTCCAAAGTAAACTATTCGACCCTAATGCCTGGGTATCACGAATATCTACTTGGTATAAGACCAAATGCAGTTAGAGAATTAGGCACAATTCTATAACCCTTTCGCTAATAAGTGTTTACGTTTTCTGTATGTCCTTCATGCATAAACAGATCTCCTATTTATAGGAGGTTACTCTTGAGCTATTCCAATGGAATTATGAGTATTAATCGGCCCATTAATAGCCTCATAATTATCCCCATTATAGCCGTTAGTGGTTACATGACCAATTAAACGTGGTCATAATGCAGTTGTAACTGCCATTTAGCAGTACTTTGAATAAGCAGTACTTTCACTAAGCAGTACTTTCAATAAGCAGTACTTTCCACTAGCAGTACTTTTCACTTGCAGTGGAAATACAGCCTATCAGTGGAAACACTGCCTATCAGTACTTTCATAGCACTAGCGGTGGATACACCACTTCAGTGGAAACACTGCTTATCAGTGGAAACCACAAGCAGTACTTTCCACAAGCAGTACTTTCACCAAGCAGTACTTTCACCAGTACTACCAATACAAACCACTATAAGAGTCAGGGTGTTCATGAACCTTATGGGTGTACACTCCGTACCTCCTAACCCATTACAAGGTGTGAACTAATCCCACAAGTGCACTAAATTTTCCAACAAAAAGTCCATTGCAGAATCCCCAAAATGAGTAACCAGCATCGGCTCTGCAACCGCTCTTAAGATTTTTGCAACTCTTTTGCCATGAATCCCAGTTGACTTTGAATTTTCATAATGAGGGTCATATGGATCCCAATTGATTTGAAATGATTCAAAAATATCAAGAGAAAATGACCCTTGATTGTGAATAAGATCCCTAACTTCATCTTTATATGGAGTATACATTGGAATATTGAATTTTCTAATTTCAGCTTCTGTAACATATCCCTGCAACGTATTGTAATGCATAAAGAGTCAGTTACTAAATTCAAAAATTATAAGCTATTGAAAGTACTTGAAAGAACCAAATACCTCCTTGGCCATATCGACAAGTGATTTAGCAAGCAACTCCCAATGACGGCAACAATCATTGCTACTTGGATCAACGTCACCTCGTCCTAGAAATGCTAGAACCATACGCCCTCCACGTATTATTTCAGCTGAGCGTGATTCTAAAAAAGATGTAAAATCCTTTTCAAACTGCATCCTGTAAATTTCAAACACATTTGGAGGGCTCGTTTTTGCCATGTAGATATTTAGTCCATTGTTCTCAAGGCCATTTGGTACCTGAGTATATATTCAATAGCAAATAGTTACTGTCTAAACTTCTTTTTGTATCTATAAAAATTTTCCCTTTTACATACATTTATTTTAAAGTTAAAAAATTAAACAAACACATATACTAACTAATACACTAACCTGAGAAAGCCATTGAAGGCTGCTAGAAGAATGAAAAAAGTGCATACTCTGATCCGGAAAGAGCCTTCTGTGAAAAGAACCAGGCACGGCCGAAACAAATAAGCACGGACTATTCTCTCCCTGGATCTCCTTATTATGCTTTTCGTAGAATGTTGGTAGTGATTTGAAGATGGAGTTGAAGTCATTTCCAAAAAGGTCGTTTAAGCACACTTGAAATTGTGGAACTTTTAGATTATTTTCTTTACACACCTTATGGACTTCATCCATAATACTAGATACAACCAATAGTGTGTTAGTTCCCGAAGAACAACCCAAATCTGCAATATTAAAACAATGTGGGAAACCATCAAGGTTAGCTATGCAGTTTACAGCTTCCTTTAGTATCGGCTGCACTTTTCTTATCGCGGTTTCCTGACACATACAGTATTGAGAATTCAGTAACATGATAATTGTAAAAGCAAATCATTATCCAACATACCCCTCGTCAGAGAACATCCATCATATAATTACGATGACCGATTGGCATATATTATATATTAAACAAAATATCTACAACGAATAATATGCAAATATAGAATTATAGATTCATAATTAATTATGGACCAACCTGAACAGAAGAATTGGTGGCATAGCTAGATTCTTCGTTGCCACTATTCATGCGAAGGAAATTTGCAACTTGCATGGCTACGGGATCCGTACTTGCTCTTGAAGACTTGAATGAAGTTGTTTTTCCAATGTGGATGCAACTAGCTATGATTTGGTTTATATAGTTGTTCTTACAAATATATGTCAAATTTTTTATTTTTTATTTTTATTAATATTTTTGTCGTTAATTAAGAAAGTGGCAATCTATTACCAAATGTCTCTAAGTAATTGACTTGAACTCACAACCTATTAATTTATGTGACGCTCACATACCATTAGACTAAAACCTTTTGTTAAATGTAGTTAAACTTATGAGCATTGTTATTATGTCTTTCCTTATTCATCTATCGTCAATTGGCATTTTCTCATAGTATTTTGCAAATACTAAGTAATACGAGTATTAATTTTATGTCGTATTTATAAGTGCGTAAAAATATCGTGGTTTATATTACGTAAATACCAAGTAATAAAAGTAATATATTTCAAACTATTGCAGTTGGATGTGCTGCTAGTGAGAATCTATTATGTATTATAGTTTTCTCTTCCTTTCAGTCCCTCGTCCATGGTGTGCATATATGATGTATTCATGTATAAAATTGTATAAAACTGAGCATATAACTATGAGTACAAAAGTATACATTACCCACACTACTGAATCGAATTAAACCATTTTTAGTTCAATTATGCTCCTGGGACAATAAAAACGTTAACTAAATGCCAACCCTTCAATATAATAACTTTGAAACCTTTTCAATCTTTATATAAAATTAGGCGTGTACTCGTGCATAGCGACGAGATATTTAGCGGCAGATAGTTATAGTTGAGATATTGTGTTTAAGTGTTTCATGCAACGTTTAGCTATTGACTATGGCTACTCTTCATCATCTTCGAAGATGACAACAACATCATACCCGTTCCACTTTAGTAAATTGGAATTGAAATATGGATCGGGATTAAGAACGGGATTAAAATGAATTTGTAAAAAAAGAAAAAAAAAAGTAAATATTGGGTAATTTTAGGAAAAAAAAATATTTTTAAAGCAATTATTTCAAAATTATTTTTATAGAAGTATTTTGAGAATGACATCATTAATTATTTTTAGGTTTTTGTAAAAAAATTAAAGAAAAACATTTTTATATTATGTAGAGATAGGGATGAGTAAATAAAGTTTCTGAAAGCAACCATACACATTTCGATTAATAAATGATCATGGCGCTTTTAACGGGTCGTGTCATCATAAATATTCGAGAGTTCAATAGCCGTCCTTGACCAAATATTTTAGCCTTGTGCGTGACTGTGCATTCGATCATTCGGGCCCATGCAGCCATATATCCGGGTTTGGTAAGTCGATCCAAACATAAATTTTGTTTTCTGTTTTGAACATATCAATAGACTTTATTAAAACAACTCGACTTGCAAGGTATGGCGAAGAGAGTACAAGAGAAGTATTACAAGACATTGGTACAAGCCGAGAAAGGGTTCAATTTAATCATTTCGGACTAGCATTCCTATTTCTATGTTGAATCCTAGAACGTGATAAGATTTTAATATCAAGTGTATCCTTGCAGACCGGTTTCAAAGCAAAAGAAAAACTATTCCTAAATTTCCAAACGACCCAAGGTGTAGTTTGGATAACGCACAACATCTACAAAACACCATAGCCATATTGTTGAAGTCACTGAACACTCAATGTTAATCGTTAGAGTATTGATTATGATATGTTTGAGTGTGGTACATATGAGATGATGTATGATTGGTTAACCAAGTAACCAACCAGTTTTTACGGTCAAAAGTCAAAATCGAAGAGTCGCGTAAGTAAATGAGGGAAGAGATGAGAAAGAACAAACTGAAATTGCTCACACGGTATAGAAGATTAATGAACGTGTAACAAGTATATGGTAATTATAAGAATTATATCACGGAATGAGTTAACTTTGTGTTGAGCTAATTCAAAGCCCAATAATTTGTGATTATGATTTGAACATAAAATATCTTAAATATAAATGAAATCCTTAATGAATGACATTTAAGGACTCATTTTTCGAGTTCATCAAATCTCACTACTTCTTGAGGCGGAACTCAATATGTGAAGTCCTGAACCTGAAAAAAAATGATGAAGTGAATGAGTAATGATAGTAACTCACTGACTTCCCTTGATCTTCTCAACAATCAAAAACATTCTGAACTTAAATATTTAGGAATAATATCTAAGTATAATTTAGATGAGAACTTTCTTGGGATGATAAGTAGAAAAATAATTATCATAAAAAGTTAAAGAAAATATAAGAGTTGGTAAAAAGTGGGCAAACAATTATCAATATTGTTTTTTAAAGTGGGATTGAACGCATTCGAATAATGGAAATATTTAATATAAGTGTACTACACAATTAAATGCTCGAAACGTACCTATTACCCCACGGCTATCCACCATGATCTTTGCCTATATAAGAAAATGTTATGAAGAAGTAAGTGTTTTTTTTTGCAATTATTGTGATACATATTCAAGAGAGCATTTACTCCTCTATAAAAAGCAAGGTTATAAATAGCGTGAGGCGTGAGGCGTGGCGTGGTGGCATGATCAAGCCTCACGGCTTTGCGGTCAAGACGAAGCTTTTGCGTTTATAAGATGTGGCATAAGGCGGCACAAAATATGAAAATATTCACATATTTATACCATATTTCATATATATCGAGTTTACAAAAAGACGTAGCATAAGGCGGCGCGGTGGCATGGTGTGGCGGCATGACCAATCCTCACGCCTTTGCGAGGCCTTTGTAGGGCCTTGCGAGCCTTTTAGAATCATGATAAAAACTAAGTCCATGAACCCTTTCAACGTGGTTAACATAGTTCTTTCTCTAACTTTGGTTTGTGTTTTAGGTAAGTCATGAGATCATCAAATATTTTCATTCAACATAGATTGTTATTCCGCAAACAATCTTAGTAAATTCTTTGATTCATTTCTAATAAGAATTTTAACGTTAAAAATGTTAGACGTATTGTGTATTGTTCAAGACATTCGGCTTTGTTATTTGTTATTTGGCCTAGCCCGATTTATGCATTGTATCTAGAATAATTTTTAAAGATTATATATTGTTTAATTAATTGAAGTCAACTGATACTTCGAATATGGTATCAAAGGCTAAGATCCTCTCCTAAGTTATCTCTCAAATCCTACTTATTCTCCCCGTCCTTCGATTCCCCTTACTCATAAAGGGTCTTACGGTCGGTACTAACTAAAGAAAAAGAGTTTTCTTTCTAAGAGTAGGCGTGGAGAGCTTTTTGCGGGGAAACTTGCAAGTACAGTTTGGAGGGAGACGGGCGTCGACCCAACCTTATGAGTATTCGGACTCTTTTCTTTTACCCTCCCATATCTACCGTGAATTCTCTTTTTTTTTCAATGGCTGCTAATATCTATTATGGGAATAATGGTATGGCTCGTTTAGTGTCTAGTAATAGTAACAGACATAATAATTATATACCATGGGCCACTTCTACTAATCCACAAATCCATTCACGTAATTCAAGTATTTGTATGTCACGTCCCACTAATCCACCTAACAACTGGTTTGACCTCTCTGCCATCGACTACCCCTCTTGTACAGGACCAAAATGCATCATTAGCCCAAGTCCCGTCCCCCTATGCTGGAATTTTAGGCCCAACTCCAACTCAAGGGGCGTTGCTTCCGAGCGTGTTTAACACCATGACTAGGACCCGACATGAAATATGGACACATGTGCTTATTCACATCTAAACTCACATTCAAGTAATTTAAGTATTGTTTATAATAAACGTTAATATCCATCGGTTTATGTTGGTGATGAAAAATCTATAACCGTTACTAATAATGTTCATAGCATCTTACCTTCTATTAATCGTATTTACATAATGTTCTTGTCACCCTTAACATAATAAAAAAATCTTATTTTTGTTCGTCAATTTACTAGAGATAACAATTGTACAGTTGAATTCTATGCATTTATTTTCTCTGTGAAGGATTTCTCCCCGTCATATCCTTCTCAGATATGATAGCTCAGGAGATCTTTACCCAGTCACCCAGCTATCTTTTATTCCTCATGCTTCGTGTGTCAGTCCCACTACGTGGCACCAACGCCTCAAGCATCCCCGGAGAGGAAGTGTTACGTTCTCTTATTTCTCTTCAATTAATTTCTTGCAATAAATAGAAATCTCCACATGTTTGTCACGCGTGACAGCTTGGTAAACATGTGCGACTTCCGTTTTCTACTTCAGATTCTATTGTTTCTCGTTGTTTTGAGATTGTTCATTCTGATATTTGGACTTCTCCCATTGTTAGTTCCGATAGTTTTAAATATTATATGTTATTTCTTGATTATTACTCTCATTATTTGTGGATTTATCCTTTACGCACTAAATCTGAAGTTTTCAAAAAATTCTTTACATTTTCGTTCTTATGTAAATAATCAATTTAAGTGTGATATTATGGCTTTTTAGTGTGACCATGGTGGTGAATTCGATAACACCAACCTTCTTAATTTATTCCCAACATGGCATTCAATTTAGGTTCTCTTGCCCCAAAACCTCACAACAATACGGAAA
The DNA here is from genome assembly GCA_019973895.1 of Chrysanthemum seticuspe. Lineage (NCBI taxonomy): Eukaryota > Viridiplantae > Streptophyta > Magnoliopsida > Asterales > Asteraceae > Chrysanthemum > Chrysanthemum seticuspe. The sequence continues at coordinate 62,258,308 of BPTQ01000007.1, forward strand.
GTCGGAAATGATGATACGTACTATTAATAATGTCATACGCACCCTTCTATTCCAAGATTTCCTTCCCCCCACCGGTCGAGGCACTACATATCGCCACCTACTTACTCAACCTTCTTACATCATCCGCAATTCAAAATGAAATACCTGTACTAGATTGTTCAACAAACAACCAGACTACTCACGTTTACGAATTTTTGGTTGTCTTTGTTACCCACATCTAGATTCACCTTATAAACTTGCACCTCGCACTACCCCTTGCATTTTTCTAGGATATCTCGTGTATCATCGTGGATACCGATGTCTTGACCTATCCACCAACAAAATCATCTTATCTCGCTACGTTACATTTGATGAACTTCAATTTCCATATATTTCCTCAACACCATCAAACCCACCATCTTACACATTTCTTGACCCTATTCCATCTCCTCTCATTTACCACATCCTTTATAAGCCCGCTCTACCTACTATTGCTCCAATCGATCCTATCACAACCCATAATACGGGTACAACCGAACCTACAACACCCACTGACCCACTGCCTTCATCAGCCCAACCCACCTCATCGGTCCGTCATACAATACCCATTCGACCTAACAACCACATACACCGCCCATCACACCCGCGACCCAAACTCCTTCGAATTAACCTGCGGCCCAACCTACTACGAAAAATAACCTACCCGCCAGAACTCATCATATGGTCACATGTGCCCAAGTTGACACAGTTAAGCCTAATCCTCGTTTTCACGGTCATACCTCTCATATTTCTCCTCTTCCTAAATCTCCTATTGTTGCATTATCTGATCTAAATTGGTGAGATGGCATGCACGATGAATATAATGTGTTAATTAAATATGGTACTTGGTTTCTTGTTCTGAAGCCACCTAATGTTAATGTTTTTCGGTCAATGTGGTTGTTTCGATATAAATATCATGCTGATGGTTCCTTAAGCAGGCACGAGGCTCGTCTAGTGGCTAATGGACGAAGCCAACAGTTTGGTGTAGATTGTGAGGATACTTTTACTCGGGTTTTTAAACCGGCTACAATTTGCGCTGTTCTCAGTTTTGCATTATTTTAGAATTGGCCTATTCATTAGCTTGACGTTAAGAATGCTTTTTTAACGGTGATCGTTCCGTGACAGTTTATAGTATCAATCACTAGGGTTTATGCATACTCGGTTTTCCCATCATATTCGTCGGTTACAGAGGTCTTTATATGGGTTGAAACAAGCACCTCATGCTTGGTTTCAACGTTTTGCAGGTTATGCTATTCGGGTTGGTTTTCATCGAGCCGATGTGACTCGTCCTTGTTCATATGCCAGCATGGTGCTGAGACTGCATATTTATTGATTTATTTTGATGATATTATTCTTACAGCTTCATCTACAGATTTACTTTAGCGTATTATCTCCTCTCTTTACAAGGAGTTTGATATGACTGATTTGGTGGCACTTAACTATTTTTTAGGGATTTCTGTCACGTAATTCTACAGGCATGTTCCTATCTCAAAAGAAATATGCTTTGGATCTTTTGGACAAGGCACATATGGCTACCTGTATTCCTACTCGGACTCTTGTTGACTCGGAATCCAAGCGTGGTACTGACGGGGATCCTATTTCCGATCCTACTTTATAAAGTATTCTTGCATTTCGTTGAGCCGATGTGACTCGTCCTTGTTCATATATCGGAACGGTAATGAGACTGCATATTTATTGATTTATTTTGCTGATATTATTTTTACAGCTTCATCTACAGATTTACTTTAGCGTATTATCTCCTCGCTTTACAAGGAGTTTTATATGACTGATTTAGGGGCACTTAACTATTTTTTGAGGATTTTTGTTACACGTGATTCTACAGGCATGTTCCTCTCTCAGAAGAAATATGTTTTGGATCTTTTGTGTTACGCCCCCAAAACCAAAAAGTTGAAACTTTTAAAATAGACGAAATTTGGAACGACTTATCTTGATATTTTTAATTAATAGACAAGAACTTAAATTAATAAACGAAAGAACCCGAAATTTTCTTTTTAAACTGTATTAGAAGACATTTGAACATTTCCTTTTGATGGGTGGACGCCGTCGCCCACACCACGCGACACTGTCCCTCTTTAAAAGGGATGTCAGATCATGAACGATATTTAAAGCCCGACGACTCAGGGGTTTTAAAGCCCGACGGAGTCAGGTCATCCCTAGACGCAGTCACCCTTTAACTGGGACGCCGTCGGAAACAGAAACTAGACTGACAGCTTAGAGGAATTTATAACCAGACGGGGTCACAAAGTGGGTGACGCCGTCTGGCGACCAGACCTGCACATTTTCTGCAGAAATCCTGCACATCAACCACAACTTTACTTCCAAAACATTGCAAGAACTGCACCAAGGATTTCAATTAGCCCAACATAACACACAAGGACTTTTACCATTAAACTTTTTGACTTATACCATCTAAATCGAATCAAATGGCATTGCGCCAAACATCATTTTACCATAATCTTGACCCAAAAACTACAAAAGCTTGACACTATCAATTGAAACCCATTTAGACAATGCTAAGAACATAATCACAAACCAAAAGTGAAGAAACGACCATATGACCCGAAATATACCAAAACGAAACTTGACTCTTCGGGGCTTCCAACTTCAACACCTTGGGTCCAAAAGACTTCAACAACTAACGACTTAAGTGTAGTCCGCCTTATACTTGATTCTTACCCTTATTCTCCTTGCTAGAACCTACAAAACATCATCAACTATGATGTAAGCGAAATGCTTAGTAAGTAAATGGGTTATATGCATAATGAAACTTTTAACAACACAAAAAAATTCTTGGAGCATCTATAACATGAAAACATACCTCCAATTGCATAATTACACTACTTTGACAATATATAAGCTATGGATCCAAGGCTACTATTACAAGCTCCAACAAAACTATAACATACAATCAATAGTTCATAATTAAGCATAACAATATATAAACCCACTATACGTACCTCAATTCCACAATAGGTTTTTCTACAAAGATAGAGCCACAAGCTCCCTTAAGCTTCCTATACAATAATTAGTCTTAATTAGAGACTTCAACTAGTAATTTCATGAATTAAAAATCTTCTATTACTACTGTAACATATTGGATTTCACAAACACATCAACTCATGATCAAATGGGCCGTATAAAATAAGGTTTTAGAGAGAGAAATAGTTAGAGGTTTGGGAATTTAGTGAGAGAAAATGAAAGTATTATTATGAGCTCCAACTCTCTACCTTGGGAGGTAGAGAGTATTTATAGTCTTACATAAAACGCCACCTACGGGCTGTGGATCAGGCATACAGTGGGTAAAGACCCGTCCGTCCTCCATGGTGATTCTTAACTAATTACAACTTAACATTAAATAACTACGACTACGAGCTTTCTAACGATTACATATACTTGAGGTGACAGACACTTTAATAACTGGATTTACTAAATCCTAACAATCTCCCCCTAAGGGAGGTCACCTCAAATTACATTGAATACAAACAGATATTACATTAAAATTGTTCTTGGATTCTTGATAATGTTCTTTGCTCTGTAGCCCGTAGTCATTGATTCATCATTTTTGCATGTATGGATAATCCAAGTGGAGGTCTTTTAAATGATCCACGTGATAAAGAGTGTTGAGCCAGCTTTGAGATCATCAGCTACCATAAATCTCTGACTCTTCCTTTGTAGTGTTGGTATTATGTGATGTTGTGACATTTTGGACCGACATGCTCACATTCTGGATCATGATTTCTTCTTATCAGAGTAGCGGAAGCTTTAGTTGATTCATGATATTTGCAGCAGCGTAGCAGAAGCATGGAGTGAAAATATCAGAGTCGTTGATGCACTTCATCATGATTTCTTTAGAAATGAATGTGTTGTGTGAGCATGCGGCTATGGATTGATCTCTCCATTCTGATCAGCTGCAAACGTCGGGTGTACCTGCATACAACAGTTAGCAATAAAACGCACGAAAGTGTCTTTGATCACTTTCGTTGAATTGAGGTACACGGCCCACGGTTCCCCGTTGATCAGTACAAGTACTGCCTGTGATCAGGTATAATTCCAAAAAATTTCCTTGACAGGGTTTCGCAGCTGCTCTAGCCGTTCTCAAACCGGAACGTCTCAAAGAAGACAACACGGAATGAGTGAACCATCGAATTGAGATTCACTGATTGATGAAAATGATTTAAAAACAATCGTGTATTAAATATAAAGGTTTTTGCAATACAACGAAGGTTTTATGGAAAATCAATTATCAATCATAAATATCCTTTTTGATTTTGAAAACATAATACAAAGTCGACGTGCTAAAGAAAAGAATTTTTGAGCACACCGACTGTTTTTTCAAAAGAATCCGTCAATCCATTTTCCTGGACAAGGAACAATTCAATTTTGAATCGCTCCGTTGATGAAGTACAGATGACACAACAAGTCTTGGAAATACCACAAGGATAATGCGTAGGACTCTCAAAATATATTCTCACATTCCACATTGTGTAAAACTGTGAGTCTTCAAGGATGATGTGTCCTAATGAGATTTATAGATGATTTCATGGCTCTAGACTCAATAGTGCACATTTTGTTTCTTATATCGGAGACTAGGGAGAGGGACTCCTTCTTCAATATCAACAATCTCTAAGAGAAAGTCAACAGATTATGTGGGTTCCCCGTGAGAATGAAACAAGCCCTTTTAAGAGGAACTTGAGTAGCTTGGGAAGTTTAGTGCAGTGCGTTACTGGGTCCATGACGTCTTGTCTTCAATACCAGTGTTACCTTAGTAACCACCAGTAGCATATGTATTGAACCCGGTTTCTGCCCTAAGGTTGAATACTTGGAGGGCTATTTCTTTTCACCCTTTTCTCGTTTCATTTCTTTTTTATTCTTCAACCCCTTCAGTGCTTACCGAGACTTCATAACTAGAACCTTGTTGGGTTTATTCCAGTACTAGCTCTGTCTCAGTCCGCACTCTTCCCATATCTCACTTTTCTCCTTTTTTCATCATTCCTAAGGACTTCTACACTATCTAGTGGATTGTCCCTGGGTGGATCCCTCCGGTTCTGGCGGATCATGGGAACTAATACCTAACCTTATCATCCTTATATCACCATACATAAAGTAAATTTGGTCGGTCTATTTGGTATTGTTCATCTGCCATTGAAACCAATTGAAAACCATTTGAAAATCAATCCAGATACTTGTGATCGGGGGAGAATAGTGCACATTTGTACCTGAATTGTTTTTGATATTTTTAAATCACAAATTCTCCCCCGATCACAATTTTCAAATCATTTGAGATTTGTGATCTCTGTAGATTTAAATTGATTTTGAAAGCTTTTGAGAGGAGATGTGACTTGATTATGAGAAACATTTAACCGATAAGGATCAAGTTTGAGACTTTAGACTCCAAAGATTAAACATGCTTGAGTATCTTTTGAAAACATAATAATAACAAAGGTCTTGTACCAATTGTATACAATATTGTAAACCATTGTTCTTTTTGATTATTCAAGAGTAGACCTTTCTCGATTACATGTCAATTGTTTGAAAAATACTCTTTTAGATTGAAATCATTCTCCCCCTCAAACAATGACATATGTTGTTGATTGAAGGATCGAGATTTTGACAAATGAAAAGCCCAGATGATTTTCAAAAGTAGAGTCCGAAGTATTTTCAAAGCAATTTTGTTTTCAAAAGATGACAAATAATTTTCTCTCAATTTTTTTTAAAGCAAATTATGTACATTCGAGGATCATCTAAAAAATCGTGACATTCTTTGAATGTCAAACATAAAGTCCGTAGATGATATCGAACATGAAAAACATGACAAAATAACAATATTTTTGGGATTTTTCAATATTTTCTAATTTTTATAGATTTTGAATTTTTTTTTATATTTTTTATTTGCTTTTTGTTGGTTTTGAAATTTTGTATTTTGATTTTTGAATAACTATTTACAAGACATGGATGAAGTACAACCTTTTACTCCTCTTCTTCCTCTTGAAGACGTTTAAGTGTATCCGGTTGTAGACTCTTTAGACCAAGTCGTGGGAGGATAAACTCAAAACGTTCTCTAGGAAGAGCTTTGGTGAAGATGTCTGCTTACTGGTATTCAGTTCTCACAAAATAAAGTTCCACCACACCGTTTTCCACTTGCTCCCTGATGAAATGATGTCGAATGTCAATGTGCTTTGCTCCTTGAGTGTTGTACGTTGTTGCATGAGAGAGCAATGGCACTTTTGTTATCACAATACAGAGGGATTTTGTTGAATTCAAAGCCATAGTCAGATAATTGGGATCTCATCCATAGGATTTGATCACAACAAGATGACATGGCTATCAGCCTATGTAGAGGATATCAAAGTACTCATTTGTTTCTTAGAAGACCAGCTCACAAGCTTATCACCCGAAAACTGAGCACCTCCAGACTTACTTCGCCGTGTATCTTGACATCCTGCATGATCAGCATCTGCATAGGCTATTAGTGACATACCGGTGTCCTTCAGGTACCAAAGTCCCATATTGATGGTTCCTTGGAGATACCGAAAGACCCGTTTAACCGCTTCAAGGTGCTTTTTGGTAGGCTTAGCCTGATATCTAGCACACATGCAAACAACGAACAAATTGTCTGGTCTACTGGCTGTGAGGTACATCAGGGATCCAATCATACTACGATATTTCATTTGGTCTACCATGATCCCTGAGTGGTCCTCATCCATTTTAGTACGCTCTATCATGGGAGTGTCAACAGGGTCACAAGAGTCAAATCCAAATTTCTTTAAAATCTCATTTGCATATTTAGATTGATTTATAAAAATGCCTTCGGGACTTTGTAAAATTTGTAATCCCAAGAAAAATTACTTTTGTCCCATCATTGACATTTGAAATTTGGAGCCCATTTCATTTGAAAAACGGTCACATTCATTGGGGTCAGTCGAGGCAAAAATAATATCATCAACATAAATTTGAACGTGATTTAAATGTTTGCCTGACATTCTGGTGAACAATGTTGGATCAACTGCTCCTTTGCTGAATCCAATAGATAGAAGAAACTTTGATAGCATATCATACCATGCCCTTGGAGCTTTCTTCAAACCGTAAAGGGCCTTTTTCAAGCGATAGACATGAGTAGGATGCTCTGGATTCACAAAGCCTTCCGGTTGACTGACGTATACGACTTCTTTAAGATCTCCATTAAGAAAAGCCGTCTTTACATCCATCTGATAGACAACCATGTTCTTACTTGCAGCATTAGCCAGGAAGATTATGATTGCCTTGATACGTGCAACTGGAGCAAATGATTCTTCAAATTCAATACCCTCCTCTTGATGGTATCCTTTTGCAACCAATCGAGCCTTGTTCTTTAATACATCACCATGCTCATCAAGTTTTACTTTGAAGATCTACTTTGGAGCAATGATCATAGCACAATCAGGAGCAGGTACTAATTCTCATACATCTAGTCGATCAAACTCATGAATTTCTTCTTTTATGGCATTGAACCAGCTGTCTTCATTCATGGCGATTTTAACGTCTTTTGGTTCGACCTTGGATAGTACGGAATTGAAGAAGCACCATAAGGCATCAGTTGCAAGTTGTTTACGAGTGGATACTGGACGAGAGGGATTTCCAATGATGTTGTCCAATGGATGATCATGTGTCCATTTTCTAAGGTGTTCGTGTGGTTGATATTGAGGGACTGAAGTAGCAAAGTCGATTTCTCCTGATGAAGATGGTTCTGATGATGATTCAGGGGCAAATATGTTCTCAAATGGGGCATCTTCAGGAGTAGCAAAGGGGTTATCTCCATCATAGGTGCCAGACACAATTCCATGATGTACACTTGATGATTGATGATTTGTTGATGAGACAGAGTTATCAGCAGCAAGCGCTTCTTGACTTAATGACATAGAAACTGAAGGTTTGACTTCACTGACAGGGATAGATGCAGCCTTTGGTGATGGAATTGACAAATTATTAGCAATTGGCTCATAGTGTTCATCAAACATTAGATCAAACAATTTCTTCAAATCATCTTCTGAAGGAGGTACATAAGGAGTTGCTGATGAGAGATTTTGTACAAGAGATGAACCAATAGGACTACTTAATGAAGATTATGATGCGGGTCCAGAACTTGATTGTCCTGGATCCATTTGCCCGGACAGCTCATCGAACGTGACGTGAATAGTTTCCATGATATCTCGAGTTCTTTTGTTGTAGATTCGGTAACCCTTCTTATTTGATGCATAACCTACAAAGACAGCAATGTCCGCCTTAGCTCTTAATTTACCTAAATCTTGACCGTCATTCGTTGGATAGCACAAAGCACCGAACACACGAAGGTAGGAGAGATCAGGTTTTCGTTTATGGAAAAGTTCGTATAGAGTTTTTTCATGAGAGGTGTGTATAAGGGAACGATTTTTGGTGTAGCAAGCAGTGGCAATGGCTTCAGCCCAAAGAAACATTGGAACCTTTGAATAGATTAGCATTGTTCTTGCGGCTTCCACAAGAGTTTGATTTCTTCTTTCAACTACACCGTTCTGTTGAGGAGTTCGAGGAACACTTCTTTGATGACTGATTCCAACACTTTCATAAAATTGACTTAGGTCTTCGTTAATAAACTATGTGACATTGTCTGTTAGAACAATTCTAACAGTATTGTTGAGTCGAATCTGAAGCTGCTTGATAAGTTTAACGATGACATTTGGAGTTTCATCCTTTGTCCTCAAAAACTTTACCCAAGTAAATCGAGAGTAGTCATCCACAACGACTAAAATATATTTCTTCCCATTTATCGTTTGCACTCTCATTGGTCCGCATAAATCCATATGAAGGGTATGAAGAACTTCCATTACTGAGTTTGTGGGTTTGGGTTTGTGGGCATATTTCTTGCTTTTTCCCAATTGGCATGCTGAACAAAGATGACATTTTTCATACTTTAATCTGGGTAAGCCTCTTACAAGATCTTTTCTGGAAAGATTATTGATGGTACCAAAGTTCAAGTGATTGAGACGACGATGCCATAACCATGACTTTGTTTTCGAAGCCTTTGACAACAAGCAGATTGGAGAAGACTTCATCATGTCTTCGATAGAGATGGTGTATAGATTTGAACCACGAGTTCCTCTTAACAGTTCCACACCATCAAGTTCTCTAACGAAACAGGTATGTTTTCTAAATGCCACTTCTAGATCGGAATCACATAATTGACCAACAGAAAACAAGTTATGACCAAGACCTTCTACATAATATGCCCTGGAAATTACACTTTTGCCAACAACATAATCTCCATAACCCATAATTGCTCCAAAATGGTCGTTCCCGAATCTAACTGTCCCGATGAATTTACTCACGAAGTTCATGAGCCGCGAGTGGTCTCCAGTCATATGCTTGAAACAGCCTGAGTCCAGGTACCACAGAACGATTTGAACGATCTGCAGTTGAACACAGACAAGAATGGATAACTGGATAATTGGGATCCCCATGCAAGAATGGGTTCCATTTGGTTAGTAACATTGATTGGAACACCCACATCGGAAGTAGAAACAATGGAATCATCAGGAATAGATGCAGTGCTAGTGTCCGTATTTGACCTATTCAAAGTATGTTCACTTCTTAACGGAATAGTTCTACCAGTAGGCATCCATTTTCTAATGGGCATTGATATATATAATTTAGGGCACATATCGTTAAGATTGAATTTACGGCCAGTAGGTATCCACTGATAACCTATGTTACTAAATTTCCTTCCTGTGGGTTTCCAATGTTTTCTAACCTTCTTCCGCCATTGCTTTCTAGCCTTCTTAGCTTGATTTTTTGCATTAACTATCTTAACAGGGCCTTTACCAGCATTAATCAAATCATTCACACCACATTCAAGATTAGTAACAGAAACCACGCAATCATCATTACATGTTTTGCCAAAAGTAGCATAATTCGCATTAATTACAGTATGCTTAGAGCTAACACTAGATTCAACACGATTCGTTTTATTCAAATTCTCCCTAAGGTGATCTTCTACTCTCTTCCACTGAACATTCCTAGCTTGCAAGGTCCTATCATTCTTTGTGTTGCCTTGAGGCTTTGACCTGCTCGCTTTGGTGTCACTTTTTACTCCTGTAGAGGGAATTGGAACATTAGTTGGTTTTGCTACTTTTTGCATTCCTGAACTAGAAGTGCAGGGATCTGAACTACTTAAAGGCACTCTAGAGTTTACTTTCTTAATACTGGGCATAGAATGAGTTGCATACTTATCACTAGGCATCGAGCAAGGCATCACAACTTTACCTTTCACACCTAAGGATTTAGGACATGTTGCAATTAAACATTCTAACATCTCCTGAGATCGTTTGGCCTGAATGCAAGCAAATCTAATTTCACTATCAAGTGGCTTATTTATGAAGTCTTCTTCTACAATCTCACGGAGACATTCAAGACTATCCTTAAGGCGAGCAAGATAATTATGAAATACAAGTTCGTTATTCCTAAGATGAGGAGGAATGTATTTAACATTCACAGTATATTTAGAGTCTGCAGATGACTTTGATGCAACATTCTCAGTGAAGATAAGTGGCATTTTCCCTTTTTCCTGACTCCTCGGATTCTCAGTTTCCTTTTGTAAAGAAGTTATTTTTTCGTTATTCTTGTCACGAGTAACTTTCATTGAATCATATAACTCTTTAAAGTGTCGTTTAACTTTTTCATTTTCTTCTAGAAAACTCTCATTTTCCTTTTGTAAGACATGAACCAAGTTTTGAAGATGAAAAGTTTGAGAACATTGAGAATCTAAAGGAGGAGGCATTTGGGAGCCAGTCACATTGTTCTTTTCACCCTTTAATTGTGAAATTTGGGCTTTCAACTTTCTGATCGTGTTACAATGAGCTTGAATTTGTTCGTCACGTTTGTTAATTTCAAAAGCTGCATCAAACTCTGGAACATTTGAGGATGTTTTGATGTTTGAGGTTTTGACATTTTCTTTGAGATGTTGATATTTTAGTTGCAGATCAAAATGTTCAACTTCTAGCTTATAAAGATGTTTTACCAAATTATCGTGATCATCCTGATTAATTTTCTCATTTAGTACTGAGTTTTTATTTTCAAGCTCAATGACACGATCATGGGAAACTTTCAAAGCAACAGATAATTCATGAAATTGAGATGCAGTAATAGAATACTTAGTCACAGTATAAAACACATCTTGAGCAACACAACTCGAAATCAAGTTTTCATTTAAGATATGCAAGTTCTTCCTTTCAACTTCATTATATTTGAGTTCCTGTTTATAATCATTGACCTCTACTATCATTGCATCAAATTCCTTTTCCATTTCTTTAATATCTGAGTTTATTCCTTTTTGAAGACTCTCAAATTGACCTTTTAATTGTTTGAATAAAGGCATGACCTCAGTTAAATAACATTCTTTAGTTTGCTCAAAACCCCTTTCCCCTTCAGTAATCCCAGTGGGTGTGATCCTTTTTTTACACGTTTTCTCAAAATCAACAAATAGCTGATAAACAACATACAGGTTGATTAAGGTCTTGCTATTAGTGGAAATAGTTCTAGGAACTAAATGCATTGGTGTATTTGGAGGATACACAGTGGATGCAGGCATTTTCCTAATGGGAGTGTTTGTTTCCACAAGTACATTAACTTTTTGTTTATCCATATCTTTCTTCCAAAAAATCTGTTCTGGGGTTAATTGAGTTTGAGGCTTAAACATGTTCAGGGAGATCCAATTTTCCTTAGTGTAATCATGGGGTTTGATCGTTATGTTATTCTTTTTACACGCAGGATCATTAAGCTTCTTATCCATTTTCTCCCTAGATGCAGCATCTAATTTTCTATCCTCTTCTGTGCTTCCAATACATGATGGTGTTTTCCTAGGCTTAAGGATTTCATTGCCATCATATATTACCTTCTGAGCCTCTCTAGCTATTTTACCATACTTAGGATTGGGTTTCTCAACGAGGGGAATACTATGCTTATCGCTTAAGACTCTATGCTTAGTGATCATGTGAGCAGTCTGAATGGTATTCCCTTGTACGTACAACTTATTTTCAAGCTTGTTTTTCAAAGTTTTTAGATTGAAAAAATCATTCAAAAGTTTTGATTCCTTAGCATTAATTTCTTGTTTAAGCACTTTAACATTATCTTGAAGTTCTTGCTTTTGCTTAACAGTTTTAGAAAGCTTTTCTTGTAAGGAATTTAACTCTTGTTTTAACACTTCTTCTCTAAAATTACTTTTTCTAATGATTGTACGCATTTAGTCATCCGTTTCCTGCTCACGGCTAGTTAACTCAAACTTAGCATGTTGTTCATAAATAGCAACTTGTTCTTTATAAGCATTCAGTTCAGAGGTAACAGAAGCATCAGGGGCACATGTAGTATATTCATAAAAAACATAGTCATTATTGACTGCAGAAGATACATCACTTGGTACAATCTCACTTTCACTTTGTGTCACATATTGATCTTATGGGACAATATTACTATTACCCTCATTATCAATATCTGAATCATAAGTTTCAAGAGATTGTACTTCATTATGTATCTTTTGCTCATCAACCTCATCGTATAGTTTTAATACCTCTGATATGATTGATTCTTTGGATGGACCAATCTGTTGTGGTGATGAGACCTTTGGAGAGACCATAGGTGAGATGCTAGCCATGAAGATTGTATGGCCAGTAGGTTCATCATCGACATCAGAGTCAAATGCATCACAGTCTGCAACTTGAAAGGCATTTTGATGATTGTGACCTATTTCCTGAATTGGCTGCTCATCTACATCAACATCATATGTCTTAGCATTCCCTTCAGCATGAAACAACAACTCCTCTTCATCCAAAGCTGCTCCATTATCCTGAGCTTGCACAAGCAACATCTTGTCTCTGAAGTATTTTGCATTCTGTGGACGTTTTGGAGATGTGCAGTTCCTCGCAATATGTCCCTCACCACCACAGTTGTAGCATTTGATTGGCTTTGCTTGCCCTTGATTGGCATTTCTTCCACGATTCTGATTTGCCATATATCCTCCACCTACTCTAGCATTACCATAACCCGTTCCAACCATCCCTTGTTCATATCATCTTCCTTGCACATTCTGCACCACAACCTTACCATCTCTGACAGTAGCTTGATTGTGTGGATTGGATGATGTTCTGAGATTATTGTTGGTGTGTGGGAGGGAATTCATATTTTGACTTACCATGAGATATAGTTGATTGATGATCTTTTCAATGAGTGTGTTTGAGTCAGGAGGCTTATATGCTGGATCAGGGATGAGCTTGTAATTACCATTACCAATGGGTATGACTTGAGAAGCTTTGGTGGTAATTCCAACATTGGTGTAAAAGGCTGTAGAGTCATTTGACGAACTAGTTTCCCCCTGCTTAGATTTGAACTGTTTAAGAATCCTTCGTTCAAACATAGCATGTCTCTCATTCTGAAGAAGGAAGGCATACAGTTGCTCATAGTTGGTGTTCTTCAATCCTTTGGTTAGCTTCACAGAGGTGACAAATTTGTGCCATTCGGGATTCATGTTGTTCACAAACTTTAAGTTCAGCTGAATATTTGGCATGGTCATTTTGATATTCCTCATATCATTCACAAGCTTGTGGAATCTCACGTAATATTCATAGACACTTTCTTCTGGTTTCATCTTAAAATGCTCAAATTCATCATACAGTTGAGATTCTCTGTCTTTCTTGGTTAGTTCAGACCCCGAGAGAAGCATCTTGACATTGTCCCAAACTGCCTTAGCTTCAGTGTTGTGATTGATCAGCTTGTAGATGTCCTTAGGTAAACCCTGAAGTATGATGTTAGAAGCCCTGATGTCTGCATCGTATCTCTTCTTCTCCTTATAAGTCAGTTCATCATACATTTTAGTTTTGTCCACTCCTAATATCACCGAGTCATCAGCAGCAGTATCAAGTATGTCTCTGGTTGTCTCAACATGATACGGTCCTTCATCAATTGACTTGAGAATGTTAACTCCTTTTTCCTTTCCCAGACAATACAACCTAATTCGTTGAGCCCATGAGTCATAGTCAGTTCTGTCAATCATTGGTGAATGAGTGTCTGAACCAGCTGCTTGAACGTCCTCAGCTATAGTAGAGATGATTGTAGGCACGTTGGTAGACATGATTACAGATTTCACGGGATTTTATAACTCTATGATTAAACCGGGAAATAGATTCTTTCACGGGATTTTACTAAATCAAGAGAAAACCGTATTAGAATCAAATATTAACCAAGTCGCTATAACCCTTGAACCAATTCGCTAAGCACCAAGTCGCTAAGTAGCAACTCGCTAAACCTCAAGTCGCTGTGAATCAAGTCGCTGAACACAAGTCGCTAAAGCACCAAATCGGTAAGTAGACAAGTCGCTAAAGAACAACTCGCTAAGTATCCAAGTCGCTAAGAATCAACTCGCTAAGTTTCCAAGTCGCTAAGTAGCAACTCGCTAAGAACAATAAGGACAAGTTGCTAGAAATTATAGAAACAAGTCGCTAACCCAACCAAGTCGCTAGCCGTAGTGGAACCTCCACTAACTTGTACTGTTTGTCGGCTTGTCTCAATAGACAAGTCGCTAAGATCAAGTCGCTACGACTTAAACTACAACTCGCTGGAAATTACTAAAGCAAGTCGCTACGAAGAAAAACACTCCGAGACAGAAGTCGCTAAGTTGAAAAACTTCAAAACCTCACTTTTCAATCCAAAACAAGCCCAACCACAATGATTCAAGCTTTCCAAATCAAAACCCAAGCACTTACAATGATTCTAAACACAAAAGTACACTCAAAATTCAAACTTTAACACAAGAAATGATCCAAATGATGCAAAAACCACTAAACTTTTTCAAACCCAAAAACCATATAAAACCACTAGAAATCCAAGGATATGTAAAAGAGATGATCAAACCATGGCTCTTGATACCATTTGTAACATATTGGATTTCACAAACACATCAAATCATGATCAAATGGAGCGTATACAATAAGGTTTTAGAGAGAGAAATAGTTAGAGGTTTGGGAACTTAGTGAGAGAAAATGAAAGTATTATTATGAGCTCCAACTCTCTACCTTGGGAGGTAGAGAGTATTTATAGTCTTACATAAAACGCCACCTACGGGCTGTGGATCAGGCATACAGTGGGTAAAGACCCGTCCATCCTCCACGGTGATTCTTAACTAATTATAACTTAACATTTAACAACTACGACTACGAGCTTTCTAACGATTACATATACTTGAGGTGATCGACACTTTAATAACTGGATTTACTAAATCCTAACAACAACTTTCTATTCTAAAACTTAAAACCCTGATCATAAAGATTAGGTAAAACACTTACTTGATTTAGGGGAATGAAATTAAGAGCCTATTAGCCTTGATAATCACCATCACAAGGTCAAATTGGAGACAATTGATAGTTTTTGGTTTTTCTTCTTCTCCTTCTTCACTTCACGTACTTCCTCTCCCAACTTCTCTAAATTTCTGGATGATTCTTCTAGCACACTCATTTTATTATTATGAATTTCATTTTTCTCTATTGGCAATTATAGTCCCCCTATTTTCTGGTTTTAAGCATTGGCTACTTAAGTTTCTACCTCATTTACATAATTGTAACTTATAAATAACTTTACAACTTCAATAGAAAATAAAGGACAAATACCTATATATAATAATACCGTGTCGGGATACGGGTGTAACAATTCAGCCCTCCTAAAATTTGATTTCGTCCTCGAAATCTATGCTTGAAAAAGTTGAGGATACTTATTTCTCATTCCTTCTTCCGTTTCCCTCTAATACTTGTACCCTTTCGATGTCTCCATTGCACTTTTACCAAAGGAATTTCTTTATTTCTAAGTTGTCTTGTCTTTCTTCCAAGTATTTCCTCCGGTTCTTCTTATGACATCAAATCTGGGTCTATCTCTATATCATCCAACGTGACCACACTAGCTTCATCCGTTAAGCATTTACTTAAATAAGATACATGGAAGGTATTATGAATCCCTCTCATATCTTCGAGGAGTTCCTAAACATAAGCCACTTCCCCAACACGCTCTAAGATTTTGAAGGGTCCAATAAATCTTGGACCTAACTTTCCTTTGTGTTTGAATCTAGAAACACCCTTCCACGGAGAAACCTTAAGCATGAAGAAATATCCTACTTCAAATTCAATTGGTCTTCTTTGATTATCGGCATAGCTTTTCCATCTATCTTGTTCCGCCTTAAGTCTTTCTCGAATCGTCTCTATTTTCTCGGTTGTTGCTAGTATTACATCCGTACTAGCCAACTCTCTTTTTCCAACTTCATCCCAACACACCGGAGTTCTACATTTTCTACCATAAAGCATTTCATAAGGTGGCATCTCTATACTAGCGTGGTAACTATTGTTATAGGCAAATTCAACCAAAGGTAAATGACCATCCCAATTTCCTCCAAAGTCGATTATACAAGCTCTTAACATATCTTCAAGAGTTTGAATCATTCTTTCACTTTGCCCATCGGTTTGCGGATGAAAAGCCGTACTCATATGTAACCTTGTACCTAATTCTTCTTGGAAGTTTTGCCAAAATGAAGAAGTAAATCTTCCATCTCTATCGGGGATTATGGAAATGGGTACTCCATGCAGCACAATTATTTCTTTAACATAAATCTTTGCTAACTTATGGACGGGTGTATTCTCTCTAACTGGTATGAAGTGTGCGCTTTTCGTCAACCTATCTACTATTACCCAAATTGCGTCGTGCTTTCTGGTCGTTCAAGGCAACTTTGTAACAAAGTCCATCGTAATCTTTTCCCATTTCCAAACCGGTACCTATAGAGGTTGCACCTTGCCATATGGTTTTTGATGTTCGGCCTTAACTTTCAAACAAGTCATACACTTCTCCACATATTTCGTGCAATCCCTTTTTATGCCCGACCACCAATAATCTCTTCTTAAATCATGATACATCTTGTTAGCTCCCGGGTGAATAGAATACTTTGACTTATGTGCTTCATCTAAGAGTAATATCTTGACGTCACTATGAAAGGGAATGTAAATTCTCCTGTATCGCGTCTTAATTCCACGACTATCTTCTTCAAAATAAGGGACATGAGAAGTGATACGCTTTCTTTCCCAATTTTCTTCCTTCAAAGCTTCCTTTTGAGCTAACTTAATCTTGTCAAAGAAATCGGACGTGATAATCATTTGTAATGAATGGATTTGAGTAACTTCACCTTGGTCTTTTCGACTTTACTCGTCCGCTACGACGTTCTCTTGTCCCGGGTGATAACAAATTTCACAATTATAATCTTTTAACAAGTCTAACCACCTCCGTTGTCTCATGTTTGGATCCTTCTTATTTAAGAAATATTGAAGACTTCGGTGATCAGTATAAATTATAAATTTCACGCCGTAAAGATAATGCCTCCATATTTTCAATGCGAAAACCATGACTGCAAATTAAAGATCATGAGTCGGGTAATCTTTTTCGTGCTTCTTCAATTGCCTTGATGCATCACTGTATACTACCATATCCTACGTTCCCTCCGGTAAAACTAAAACTGGTGCCTCGCATAATTGTTTTCGTAAGGTAGAAAAAGCGTCATTTTGCTCTTTCCCCCGCTCAAAAGGGAAATTCTTCCTTGTAAGCTTGGTTAGCGAAGATGCAATCTTGGAGAAGTCTTGTATGAACCTCCGGTAATATCCTGCTAAACCTAGAAAACTTCATATCTCTCCTGCATTTCTTGGAGCTTGCCAATTCATTACTGCTTCTATCTTTAACGGGTCAACCTTAATGCCCTCCGTATTAACAACATGTCCAAGAAATTGGACTTCTTGTAACCAAAATTCACATTTCGAAAATTTAGCATACAATCTTTCTTTTCTCAAGGTCTCGAGAATCTCTCGTAAATGGACCGCATGTTCTTCCTCATTCTTCGAGTAGATGAGAATATCATCAATAAATACGATGACATACTTATCCAACATCGACCTACACACCCGATTCATTAGATCCATAAAAACCGTATGTGCATTCGCAAGGCCAAAAGGCATAACCGTGAATTCATAATGTCTGTAACGAGTCCTAAAAGCCGTCTGAGGAATGTCTTCTTCTCGAACCTTTAATTGATGATAACCCAAACGTAGATCGATCTTGGAAAACCATTTAGCACCTTGAAGTTGATCAAAGAGATCATCGATTCTCGGCAACGGGTACACATTCTTCACCGTTACTTTATTCAATTCACGATAGTCAACGCACATTCGCATGTTACCATCTTTCTTTTTAACGAATAGAATAGGTGCTCCCCATGGCGAACTACTAGGACGGATAAAACCTTTATCTAACAATTCTTGAAGTTGACTCATCAATTCTTTCATTTCGGATGGGGCCAAACGGTAAGGATTTTTTACTATAGGCTTAGCACCCGAAACGAGGTTAATACGAAATTCGACTTGCCTCTCAGGCGGGATACCCGGTAAATCTTCCGAAAAAAGTCCTGGAATTCATTGACAACTGGAACATCATCAATACTTGTCTTTTCATTACTTGTATCTATCACGTGAGCCAAAAAGGCACAACAACCCCGTGATAGATATCGCCTAGCCTTCATTACGGAGAATAACCTAATTTCACCCTTCATCTTGTCTCCATAAATAATTATTTCACGACCGCTGGGATTAACAACTCGAATCATCTTCTGATTACTGATCGGTGCAGAACCGTCAAGTTTTCTCACGCAAACTGATCACTTGTGAATGATCAGCCGTAAGGAACTCAAAACAGATTACACACCAATGCAATTTAAGATCAGGAGAATACAGTGGATTCCCGGGTCGTTAAGTCCCACGGAGGTTGACTGGTGTTAAACACAATCAGATGTCGAATAACCACTAAGGATAGTGGTCAGTAGGGATTTTTGAGTTTATTATAAACTACAGGAGATTAAAGGAAATTAAAAGTTAAAATCTATTAAATAAACGCTATCACTATAATTAAAATGATGTTTTTGTTTTTATGTTTTAATAAAACTGAATTTAAAATCTACGCGACGTACAAAATAAAAAGTGAAACTAACACAATATTAACCCTAAAAATATGAAAATTATATTTTTACAATCCTAATGATAAAAGAAACTTTTTAGAAAAAGAAAATTATTTTTACAACTATTTAATTAATTATTATTAATTAAAAACTATTTTTAACTATTAAATAATTACCTAAAATTCAAAAAATTAGGAAATTAAGCTAGAAAAATAAAATTATGAAATGGAAAAGTCTAAAATAACAAACTAGAATTTTCAAAACTATTTTTGTATTTTTCTGATTATTTTTCTATTTTTTATGAATTTTAAACTATTAAAAACTAATTAAATTATTAAAAATTACCAAATAAACTATGAAAAATCTGAAAAATTACTTTTTTCACTTTTTATATTTATCTAAACTTAATAAAATTGAAAAATTATTTTTTTGGACTTTTTCTGAATTATTTGTATTAAAAGCTATTTAAATAATACTAAAAACTGATTTTAATTAAGAAAAATAGCAAACTGTTATGGAAAAATGTGAAAATTTCAGGAAAACTCTAAAATTATACTAGGAATCTATGAAAAATAGAAAAACAGTATGTTATGTGGAAGATTAATGAATCTGCTATGAAAGTGCTTATGGAATTAAGCACTTGATAAGCCAAAAGCTCACCAAAAGTCACCAAACTGATACACAAGTCTAAATATGCTACAATGACCAATATGCAATGAGAATCAACAGGCTACAGCTACTAAATCACAAGATGCTAAGATTTAAGGTTTGAGCTTTTAAAAACTAAAACAGTTCTCTAGTGGCAACTTTAAGCTGATTCACAAGCTTATTAATAAGCTCAAATTGGAAACTACTTGTTGGAACTTGTAAAGGACCTGGGTGGGAGTATTTGTACAAAAAATTAGATCATGAGAAGCCCTGTAGAACTCTGGGCAGGCTTAGCAAAAACTGAGTAAAACTCAGTATTCACTGAGTTCAGTGAGCAGGGGAGTAGACCCTGACTTTGAGCTTAAGCTCAAGCTTATCCAAAGGGCTTGAACCAAAAACAGATATTAGGTCCTAAAGACCACCTATTAAACTACTTGTAAACAAAAATTCAGGCCTTGAAAAGCTTTACTGAGTCCTGTGCATCTGCTGCATTTTCTGCATAAATCAAACTTTTTGACATTTTGACTTTTTGAAAATAGATACACAGTTGACTTTGGTGAAGTTTGGATCAAATTTAATGATTGATATTGACCTCTTTTGATGAAATGAACACAAAGTAAGCACTGTATAAGACTTTTAAACACAAATCAATGATTTTGCAATCCTAAATTTCCAACAGTTATTGAATGAGACAGATTTTTAAGGATGTTGACTTTTGTGATTAGCAGGCACCAACTATAGATTGAATTGTACTCAAATGAGCTTAAGAAGCATGAAACAACAAAAAGTATCCACTGAACAAGCCTGTTAGACAGACTTATCAGCAATTCCAAACACCCTTGATTCAAATGATTTGCAAACTAAGTACATACTAACTACTGTTTAAGCTGATAAAATTGATTAATCTAACCTTATTTATACTAAACACAACTAATTAAACATGTTTTAACCACTTAAGATTACACTAACAGATTAAGCTTATGAGATTTGGAAAATTGCTTACAAATGGAACTTTAGTCACAGTGATTTGTACTGAACCAATGAACTACCAACCCATCACAACCAACCCATTGAACTCAAAACAAACCCATTTCCATGTCTGCATCACCTTGTTACTATCTCTATGCCTGTTTGACCAATTGTTCTTTCCTGTTGACTTTTGTTGACCAAGTGAGAATTTTGCTTGAAACTAAGTATCAAGCTTACAAGAAGCTATATTAAGCTTGAATAAGCACTTTTGACTATTAACCAAGCTTATTGAAGCTTGGTTATAACAGTTTAAGATTTGAGAATTTAAACAGTAAACTTGAAAACTTGAATTCTTAACATAAGCTTAAATTATCACTTGAAAACTTAGTACAATGATTTTTAACTTAATATTGATGTAATTAAACTGGAAATTACAATTTTGAAGCTAAATTAAAACATTGGTTATTAAAAACGAAATACATGAAAAACTAAAAATTAACTACTTGACTTCTTCTTTGTCTTCTGCTTCTTTTATGCATCAGAAATGTTCCACGTGGCCTGTTGATGCAATCCCACCTCATTTGAGAACCAATGGGATTGTTTAGAGTGGATTTCATGTTTCACCATTTTTGGCGGGAAGTGCTAAATTCAACCTTTGGCTCTGAAAACAGGGAAGTAGTGGGGGTTTGATGATGAGGTGGGTTGAAAATAGGGTGATGGGATGTTAAGAGGTGGAGTAATGCAGGGCTTGGTCGGGGAAGAATTGAGGTGGAAGATGGAGGAACAGGACAAGTGTTAGGGCGCGTGTTCTGGTTTTTTGACTAATTTTGACCAAGGGGTCAAAATTGGTTTGTGACAGGGGGTTCAAAAAGGGGTAAAGACAGGGTCAAATGGGTTTTTGACAAGGCTTATATAGGTTATTTTGACAAGGACTATTGTTGCAAATCTGAAATCTCAAGGGACTACTCCTGCCATTTAAGCAAAGTTACCATAAGGACTGAAATTGACAACCTTCAATAGTGCAAGGACTAGACTTGACATTTTCACATTTTCAAAGGACTATTTTTGCCAAATTCCAAAGTCCAGGGGCTAAAGTTGTATTTTTGTAAATTTGAATCTCAAGGACCAATTTTGACAACTTAGGAATCCCTAGGGACTTAAAATGATATTTTTCTTTATTTAGATTTTACCAGGGACTGTTTTTGACAACTTTTCAAACTTGGGGGACTAAAACTGCCAATTATGCAAACTTGATACGTTTTTCACCAGATTTTGATGTTTTTGCATTTAAAACATATAAAACACTTGTTTGTGATATTTTTATCATTTTGAAGCATTTCTGAGTGTTTTCAGATGTTTTTGCAGTTTAAATGGTATAAAAATGATGAGTATTTGCACACTCATCAATCCCCCACACTAAGATATTGCTAGTCCCTAGCAATGTTTTAAGAAAAACTTAATGGATTTGAATCTCTTTACCAAAAGCCATTACTTCTGGAGTAGCCAAATGTTTCAGTTCAAGTAAGAACCATGGTACACCGATAACCATGTGATTTTGAGCAAACCACCAGCTTCCAACGGATTTGATTTGTCTTTACCAGAAGCCGTTTGCTTCTGGACTAGCCAACTCTTAGATAAATTATCAGAATTATCTTTGGTGAGCTGATTACCAATTATGGTTTTCCAACTGCCTTTACCACAAGCCATAAACTTGCGGGCTAGCCAACTCTTCACTAATTAAAGATATGGTGAGCTGAATACCATACAATTTTGGGCAAATTGCAAGCCGTCAACGGATTTGAGATATCTTTACCAAGAGCCGTTTGCTCCTGGATTAGCCAATCCTTTTGTTTATTAGACAAGGCGGACTGATAACCAAATGAGAAAGTGTAAAACACTTACTCCAAAAAAAATTTTGGCCAAAAACGGGGGAATTGGTATAATTATATGATAAAATTCGCGAGAATTCCCCCCCACACTTAGAAATGAATATTGCCCTCAATATTCAAAGTACCGGCGGTTATGCCGAAACAAAGAACGTAAAAGGGAAATACTAGTTACTACGGCCATTATTTAGAAAGTTTTTTTTTTTTTTTTTTTTTTTTTTTTTTTTTTTTTTTTTTTTAAGATTTATATATATATAACCTGTGGGGCATCACCCCCACACTTAGGTGGTAGAAAGGGGTAAGAAGACAGAAATATGGGTGAAAACCCATATGATGTGTGCTACTGTTTTTGTTTTCCGAGTCGCTAGCTTGACTCGATCCCCGCATTCATTGGTTCATGCGGAAAGTTTGAAGATCCGGGACAATCACAGGAGGAATGTCCTCTCCAAAGTAATGCTTCAACCGATGACCATTTACTTTAAAGTCAGGACCATCGGGTTGAGATAACTCAATGGTACCATAAGGATAAACCTTAGTGATAGTAAATGGTCCAGACCAACGGGATTTAAGCTTTCCCGAGAAAATCTTTAATCTTGAATTAAAAAGAAGGACTCGATCACCAACGTTGAAAACGCGGTTTTTGATCTTTGAGTCATGAATCTTCTTTGTCTTTTCTTTATAGATCAAAGAGTTCTCGTATGCTTGATCACGGAGTTCATTTAATTCATTCATTTGAACTTTCCGGTGATCACCAGCAGTCTGAATATCAAAGTTGGCATGCTTCAAGGCCCAGTATGCCTTGTGCTCTAACTCAACAGGTAGATGACATGCCTTCCCGTATACCAGCTTGTATGGAGTGCACCCAATGGGTGTTTTGTAAGCTGTACGGAAGGCCCAGAGTGCGTCATCTAGCTTATCCGACCAAGAGGCTCGGTTTTCGCCAACCGTCCTCTCCAGAATTCTTTTTATCCCTCTGTTTGAAACTTCCACTTGCCCACTTGTTTGTGGGTGGTACGCAGTAGAGAGACGATGAGTTACACCATATTTCTGCATGACTCTTTCAAACTGGTCATTGCAGAAATGCGTACCACGATCACTGATTATGGCTCGTGGAGTTCCAAACCTAGCAAACAAGGATTTTAAGAATTTCACTACAACTCGGGCATCATTGGTATGCAAAGCCTTAGCTTCAACCCATTTTGACAAGTAGTCAACGGCCACGAGTATGTACTTATTACCGCGAGAAGAAGGGAATGGCCCCATAAAGTCAATGCCCCAGATGTCAAAGATCTCACACACTTGAATGGCGTTTTGTGGCATTTCATTCTTTTGTGAGATATTCCCGTGACGTTGACAAGCGTCACAGGCTTTGACGAATTCATGGGCATCCTTATAGATCGTGGGCCAATAGAATCCGGAATCAAACACCTTCTTGGCGGTGTAGTTGGGGCTATGATGTCCCCCAGTAGGTCCAGCATGGCAAGCTTGAGAATGTCAATAGCTTCCTGACCATATACACATCGCCTGATGACTTGATCCGCGCAGATTTTAAACAAGAAAGGGTCGTCCCAGAAGTAATGTTTAACATCCTTGAAGAACTTGTTCTTCTGTTGGGACGACATCCCTTTCACTATGAAGCTACCCGCATGGTAATTTGCGAAGTCAGCAAACCATGGGGTAGTAGAGTCTCCACGAAAAGAAACCGCATTGAGTGTCTCGAGAGGAAATGTTTCATTTATTTCCTTTTTCTCGAACACATCTTGGTGAGGGTTCTCTAATCGGGACAGATGATCAGCAGCCAGGTTCTCAGCTCCTTTTTTATCACGTATAATGATATCAAATTCCTGGAGGAGGAGAACCCAACGGAGCAATCTCGGCTTTGCATCTTGTTTTGCAAAGAGATATTTAAGAGCCGAGTGATCCGTATACACTACGCATTTGGTCAAGATGAGGTATGGCCGAAATTTCTCAAACGCATACACCACAGCTAATAGTTCTTTTTCTGTAGTGGTGTAATGGGTTTGAGCTTCAGTCATAGTCTTACTTGCGTAGTGTATAGGCTGAAAATGCTTTGTTTTGCGTTGCCCCAAGACTGCACCGATAGCAAAATCACTTGCATCGCACATAAGCTCGAAGGGTAGATCCCAGTCGGGGGCAACTAGAATGGGTGCTTCCGTAAGCTTTTTCTTTAGTGTTTCAAAAGCTTCGACGCACTCAGGAGAGAAGATAAAAGGAGCTTCTTTTTCAAGAAGATGGGTCATAGGCCGAGCGATTTTGGAAAAATCCTGTATGAATCTGCGATAAAACCCGGCATGACCAAGAAAACTCCTAATACCTTTGACGGTAGTAGGATGAGGTAGTTTAGCAATAACATCAACTTTTGCTCTATCTACCTCCATCCCATTTTTGGAAATCTTATGGCCAAGGACTATGCCTTCTTTGACCATAAAGTGACTCTTCTCCCAATTTAGACAGAGATTGGTGTCTTCACACCTTTTAAGCATTTTGTCTAAATGGGAGAGACAAGTCTGAAATGAATCCCCGATGACTGAGAAGTCATCCATAAACACCTCCATTGTTTCCCCGATCATGTCGTGGAATATGGCCATCATACAGCGTTGGAACGTGCCTGGAGCGTTACATAAGCCAAAAGGCATACGTTTGTAGGCAAAGGTTCCGTATGGGCAGGTGAATGTGGTCTTCTCTTGATCCTGTGGATCAATGGGGATCTGAAAGTAACCCGAAAAACCATCAAGGAAACAATAGTACTCATTCCCTGCTAATCTCTCAAGCATCTGGTCCATAAAGGGTAGAGGAAAATGGTCTTTACGGGTGGCGTCATTCAACTTACGATAGTCAATACACACACGCCATCCTGTAACCAATCGAGTTGGAATTAACTCGTTTTCTTCATTCGTGACAACAGTTATGCCACCCTTTTTAGGAACACAGTGAATCGGGCTAACCCAAGGACTATCTGAGATTGGGTAAATCAATCCTGCATCAAGAAGTTTGATAACCTCCTGTTTGATAACATCATGGATTTTTGGATTCACCCTTCTCTGATGTTGAACTGCTGGCTTGAAGTCATCCTCCATTAAGATTTTGTGAGTACAAAATTCAGGGTTGATACCCTTAATGTCGGAGAGTTTCCAAGCAATTGCTTGCTTGTGTGACTTCAAGACCTTTATGAGAGC
Organism: Chrysanthemum seticuspe; assembly: GCA_019973895.1. Lineage (NCBI taxonomy): Eukaryota > Viridiplantae > Streptophyta > Magnoliopsida > Asterales > Asteraceae > Chrysanthemum > Chrysanthemum seticuspe. Next base: position 62,284,071 of record BPTQ01000007.1, read on the forward strand.
AGTCTTTTCATCTTTACTCAAATCTCGAGCAATAATGACGGGCAATTTATCATCGCCTTCAAGAAATGCATACTCAAGATGAGGTGGTAAGTCCTTAAGTTCGACTTCAGGAAATTCTTCAGTTTTCTCAACTGACTTGACTTCCTTGTTATGAAGTTTGACGGGAGGGAGAGGAGGAGAAGTGTCCTGATTTAACAACTTCTCAAGAATAAGAATATCTCCCTCCTGATTAATCTCATGGTGATTAATCTCTTCAGGAATTGCATCACTAATGTGAGGGGTTGATGAATGATCATCTTTAAGCATTTTCTCAATGAGAAGTATGTCCCCCTCGATGTCAATTGGAGCGTGATCAATTTCCCATGGAACAGAATCACTAGCCAAGTATGCTTCAATCTCTTCCAAGATGAAGTCGCTTCCCTCAAACGGAGTGAGAGAAGGAGTAGAATTGGCTATGATAGGTTGAGAAGATGTGGTGGGATTCCCACTCACAGAATTATGAGAATAACCCAGAACTTCTTGAGAGTACTCTTCAGAAGCAACATCAATGATATCTATTCGGTTAACCGTCTCAGAATCATAGTTTGCGGAGTACCTCGAAGTTTGATCAAGGTTAAAGGTGACAGCTTCATTACCAACACGTAATGTGATTTCTTGCTCAAATACATCAATGAGAGCACGGCCCGTTCTCAGGAATCCTCTTCCAACAATGAGAGGAACCCGTGGATCAGCATCGAAATCAACAACTACAAAGTCAGCTGGAAAATGGAACTTTCCTACTTTCACAAACACGTCCTCGGCAATTCCGAGAGGACGGGATATTGTACGATCTGCAAGCTCGAGAGTCATGCATGTAGGAATGAGATCCGGAAGAGAAAGTTTCTTCCATACTGAATGAGGCATCAGGTTTATGCTTGCACCAAGATCAGCCAAGGCAAAGCATTCAACCATTCCTGGAAATACACAAGGTAAGAGGAACTTTCCAGGATCCCCAAGCTTCTCGGGAAGCTTCTTCAAGATAACTGCAGAGCAGTTCTCGTTCAGAGGAGTTTTAGCCATTTCAAACAGCTTTTCCTTATTGCTTAACATGTGTTTGAGAGTTGATGCAAACTTGGGCATCAACATGATAGCATCCGCGAAGCTTATGTCAAAATGAAGTTCTTGGAAAATTTGAAAGAATTTTTCCATTTGATGACCAGCTTTTTCGCGGAGCTTTTGCTCATGTAAACGTGATGGGTAAGGAATAGAAGATTTGGATTTTTCAATGGGAGCTACAGGAGGTTCAAAAACAACTCCTGGATTGGATTTTGGTTTCTGGACAACCTGAGGATGGACATTGTTGGTACTTCCGTTATTAGTAGGAAGTTCCTTGTCCTTTGTCGCCTCAGGTTCACTTTCCACTACCTTCGGGAGAGAAGAAGAAGAGGTAGTAGGAATAGCGGGTCCATCATACGAAACACCACTTCTGGTTGTGATCGCCTTTGCATCGCCCCTCGGATTAGCGATCGTGTTGCTAGGTAGAGTACCTGAGCCCGAGGGTCGATCATTTAAAGACTTCTTTAATTCAGCGATCTGACTGACCAACAACCTGTTTGTCTCCTCTTGAGTCTTCATGAATTGCTTTAAAAGCTCATCAGATGTTGACACAGGAAGAGGTGGAGGGATAATTTGAGGCCGTATGTTCTGGTTGTAGCCAGAATTCCCTTGATTAGGGTTCATATTCCCCTGAAATTGATTCCCTCGGTTGTAAGTGTTTTGATTAAGATTTCCTTGTTGTTGGAAACCTTGATTGGGTCCGGAATAGAAATTACCTTGGTTTTGATAACCTTGGTTCATTCTTTGTTGGTTCTGATTCCGGTTAGGATTCTGGTTGAAACCGGGTGGTGCCTGATAAGTGTTAGCACGGTAGTTTGGTTCATTCTGAGGACGGTATTGATTACCTCCTTGATTTGAAGTACCGGCTATAGCATTAGCTTCAAACGGACTACCATCGGTGGCAGTACAGTTGTAGTATGCATGAGGACCACCACAAGTGACACAACTCTCAACTTTCTTCACTTCAGCATGTGTTGGTGCTTGTGTGAAAGTGACTTTCTTTTGGTTAGCAAGAACCAAAGCCTGAACAATGTCTGTGAGTTTATCAATCTTAGCATCGGTGCTAGATGTACTCACTGGGGATGAAGAAGAAGAAGGTCCAGCATTAGACTGATATGTCTTTGCTCTGAAAGGACGGACCTGAGATTTGTTCTCAATGATCTGCAAGGCCTCTTTGGTGGTCTTGCTCAGGAAATTACCTCCCGCGGAGGCATTCAAAGAGTCTTGATTAGCCTGATTGAGACCATTGTAGAAAGTATCCATTTGCATTAATTCGGTAAAACCGTGATGCGGACACTTGCGAAGCAACTCTTTGTAACGATCCCATGCCTCCCCGAATGATTCATCAAATCTCTGAGAAAATTTCATTATCTCATTCTTAAGACTTGTGGTTCGGGATGGAGGATAGAATTCGTTCACAAACTTTGTGACAAGATCTTCCCATGTCTCAATGGAACGAGGGGGTTGTTTCTCAAGCCAATTCCGGGCTTGTCCCTCTAGAGAAAATGGGAACAGAAGAAGCTTGATAGCTTCATGTGGGACATTCTTGTACTTGATGGTAGATGCAATCTTGTTAAACCATCGAATGTGTGCATGAGGATCATCCCGCTCAAAACCATAGAATTGGCTTTGGGTTACCAGATTAAGTAACCCGGTTTTGAGCTCAAAAGTGTCAGCCACGATGGCTGGGACAATAATGGCATCTCCGTAACCCTCGATGGGTGCTTGGAGAAGCTCATTCATCGGCTTATCTTCCGCCATTACAGCAGGTGGTGGTGGTGGTAGACGTTCCTCAGTCACAGCTGATGGAGCAGAACGTCCTCTACGTCTACGAGGAATCTTTCCAAGTTCTGACAAAGGACTTGTAGAACTGGAAGAACGAGTGCGCATGCACTAAGTTATAAAAATCAGTTTTCAAAACAAATGAGGCAAAACACAAGTGAACTTAACCAATAATCCCAAATGAAATGGCTTCTTTGAAAAAGGTACACCAAATCACAAGTGACACAAAGGCAAGTTTTAAATCTGATGTTCGGGAACTTATTATGGTCGCACCCCCAGTTAGGTAGTGCACTGCCTTGATTTGCGGTGGTTGATTTTTATGTATATTAAGTATCACTGAAAAGACGTAGGTACAGATTTGTGCTGATGGGTTTAAAAAACTTTTGGACAATATTTTTGGTATCGTCTCGTTTAACCAAATCGTATTTCTTTAAGAATCACCTTAAAAGAAACACAAGCTAGAAAACGTTACGATTGTTTTGTTGTTTTATATTTTTTTGGTGTTTTTAACACTTTAGGAAAAGTGTTAATGAACTTTTTTGATTTGTTATAACTTTACAGAAAACTTTTTACAAACTGTGGTATATGTGCAAGTACGGGTCTGAAAAATGTCTAGAACACGCTTACAGCCTCCCCGGCAGCGGCGCCAAAATTTGATCGGTGCAGAACCGTCAAGTTTTCTCACGCAAACTGATCACTTGTGAATGATCAGCCGTAAGGAACTCAAAACAGATTACACACCAATGCAATTTAAGATCAGGAGAATACAGTGGATTCCCGGGTCGTTAAGTCCCACGGAGGTTGACTGGTGTTAAACACAATCAGATGTCGAATAACCACTAAGGATAGTGGTCAGTAGGGATTTTTGAGTTTATTATAAACTACAGGAGATTAAAGGAAATTAAAAGTTAAAATCTATTAAATAAACGCTATCACTATAATTAAAATGATGTTTTTGTTTTTATGTTTTAATAAAACTGAATTTAAAATCTACGCGACGTACAAAATAAAAAGTGAAACTAACACAATATTAACCCTAAAAATATGAAAATTATATTTTTACAATCCTAATGATAAAAGAAACTTTTTAGAAAAAGAAAATTATTTTTACAACTATTTAATTAATTATTATTAATTAAAAACTATTTTTAACTATTAAATAATTACCTAAAATTCAAAAAATTAGGAAATTAAGCTAGAAAAATAAAATTATGAAATGGAAAAGTCTAAAATAACAAACTAGAATTTTCAAAACTATTTTTGTATTTTTCTGATTATTTTTCTATTTTTTATGAATTTTAAACTATTAAAAACTAATTAAATTATTAAAAATTACCAAATAAACTATGAAAAATCTGAAAAATTACTTTTTTCACTTTTTATATTTATCTAAACTTAATAAAATTGAAAAATTATTTTTTTGGACTTTTTCTGAATTATTTGTATTAAAAGCTATTTAAATAATACTAAAAACTGATTTTAATTAAGAAAAATAGCAAACTGTTATGGAAAAATGTGAAAATTTCAGGAAAACTCTAAAATTATACTAGGAATCTATGAAAAATAGAAAAACAGTATGTTATGTGGAAGATTAATGAATCTGCTATGAAAGTGCTTATGGAATTAAGCACTTGATAAGCCAAAAGCTCACCAAAAGTCACCAAACTGATACACAAGTCTAAATATGCTACAATGACCAATATGCAATGAGAATCAACAGGCTACAGCTACTAAATCACAAGATGCTAAGATTTAAGGTTTGAGCTTTTAAAAACTAAAACAGTTCTCTAGTGGCAACTTTAAGCTGATTCACAAGCTTATTAATAAGCTCAAATTGGAAACTACTTGTTGGAACTTGTAAAGGACCTGGGTGGGAGTATTTGTACAAAAAATTAGATCATGAGAAGCCCTGTAGAACTCTGGGCAGGCTTAGCAAAAACTGAGTAAAACTCAGTATTCACTGAGTTCAGTGAGCAGGGGAGTAGACCCTGACTTTGAGCTTAAGCTCAAGCTTATCCAAAGGGCTTGAACCAAAAACAGATATTAGGTCCTAAAGACCACCTATTAAACTACTTGTAAACAAAAATTCAGGCCTTGAAAAGCTTTACTGAGTCCTGTGCATCTGCTGCATTTTCTGCATAAATCAAACTTTTTGACATTTTGACTTTTTGAAAATAGATACACAGTTGACTTTGGTGAAGTTTGGATCAAATTTAATGATTGATATTGACCTCTTTTGATGAAATGAACACAAAGTAAGCACTGTATAAGACTTTTAAACACAAATCAATGATTTTGCAATCCTAAATTTCCAACAGTTATTGAATGAGACAGATTTTTAAGGATGTTGACTTTTGTGATTAGCAGGCACCAACTATAGATTGAATTGTACTTAAATGAGCTTAAGAAGCATGAAACAACAAAAAGTATCCACTGAACAAGCCTGTTAGACAGACTTATCAGCAATTCCAAACACCCTTGATTCAAATGATTTGCAAACTAAGTACATACTAACTACTGTTTAAGCTGATAAAATTGATTAATCTAACCTTATTTATACTAAACACAACTAATTAAACATGTTTTAACCACTTAAGATTACACTAACAGATTAAGCTTATGAGATTTGGAAAATTGCTTACAAATGGAACTTTAGTCACAGTGATTTGTACTGAACCAATGAACTACCAACCCATCACAACCAACCCATTGAACTCAAAACAAACCCATTTCCATGTCTGCATCACCTTGTTACTATCTCTATGCCTGTTTGACCAATTGTTCTTTCCTGTTGACTTTTGTTGACCAAGTGAGAATTTTGCTTGAAACTAAGTATCAAGCTTACAAGAAGCTATATTAAGCTTGAATAAGCACTTTTGACTATTAACCAAGCTTATTGAAGCTTGGTTATAACAGTTTAAGATTTGAGAATTTAAACAGTAAACTTGAAAACTTGAATTCTTAACATAAGCTTAAATTATCACTTGAAAACTTAGTACAATGATTTTTAACTTAATATTGATGTAATTAAACTGGAAATTACAATTTTGAAGCTAAATTAAAACATTGGTTATTAAAAACGAAATACATGAAAAACTAAAAATTAACTACTTGACTTCTTCTTTGTCTTCTGCTTCTTTTATGCATCAGAAATGTTCCACGTGGCCTGTTGATGCAATCCCACCTCATTTGAGAACCAATGGGATTGTTTAGAGTGGATTTCATGTTTCACCATTTTTGGCGGGAAGTGCTAAATTCAACCTTTGGCTCTGAAAACAGGGAAGTAGTGGGGGTTTGATGATGAGGTGGGTTGAAAATAGGGTGATGGGATGTTAAGAGGTGGAGTAATGCAGGGCTTGGTCGGGGAAGAATTGAGGTGGAAGATGGAGGAACAGGACAAGTGTTAGGGCGCGTGTTCTGGTTTTTTGACTAATTTTGACCAAGGGGTCAAAATTGGTTTGTGACAGGGGGTTCAAAAAGGGGTAAAGACAGGGTCAAATGGGTTTTTGACAAGGCTTATATAGGTTATTTTGACAAGGACTATTGTTGCAAATCTGAAATCTCAAGGGACTACTCCTGCCATTTAAGCAAAGTTACCATAAGGACTGAAATTGACAACCTTCAATAGTGCAAGGACTAGACTTGACATTTTCACATTTTCAAAGGACTATTTTTGCCAAATTCCAAAGTCCAGGGGCTAAAGTTGTATTTTTGTAAATTTGAATCTCAAGGACCAATTTTGACAACTTAGGAATCCCTAGGGACTTAAAATGATATTTTTCTTTATTTAGATTTTACCAGGGACTGTTTTTTGACAACTTTTCAAACTTGGGGGACTAAAACTGCCAATTATGCAAACTTGATACGTTTTTCACCAGATTTTGATGTTTTTGCATTTAAAACATATAAAACACTTGTTTGTGATATTTTTATCATTTTGAAGCATTTCTGAGTGTTTTCAGATGTTTTTGCAGTTTAAATGGTATAAAAATGATGAGTATTTGCACACTCATCAATTACACATAATGGCGGCATTATAATTGCTAAGCCAATCCATGCCTATAAATATAATGACATCAAAATCTCGAAGCAATATAGGGATTAAAATACTATTATCTATTTCCAAATCTATATCACGATACACATTAAATATGACCACAACCTTACTATCAGCTATTTCAACTTCAAGGTGTTTAGAGATTTAGATAATGGAGAGGTTAATTGCTTACTAAACCCTAAAGACACAAAGGACACACTAGCTCCCGAGTCATACAGAACTCGAGCAGGAATGGAATTAACAAGAAGTATACCTATAATGACATCGGGTCCTGACTTTGCTTCCTCTACTCCCATTTGGTAAACTCGTGCTTTAGGTTTTGGAACTTCAACTTTTTCTTCCTTAACCGTCTTCAAAATCTTGGCTTCATTTGTTTTTCGACTTGGACATTCATTCAACTTATGTCCATTTTGATTACACCCAAAACATATAACCATCGACTTTGGACATTCTTTACTCATGTGGTTTAGAGAACCACACTTGTAACATCCTGGCATGTTAAGCCTACATTCACCATAATGAAGCTTATGGCACTTTTTGCATTGTGTCTTGCTTTGACTTCCTCCGACTTTCTTGCCTTGATCAAACCTCGGATTCTTACCCTCTCTATCCCCAAACACTTGTTTCCTCTTAAAATCCTTGTCCTCCTTACTCTTCTTCCTCATTAAGCCCGCTTCCCTCACACGAGCCAGGCATAGAAGATTTTCCAAAGTATTACATTTGAATGGTGAGGTTACTTCACGAATATCATCCTTAAGCATTCTTTGGAATCTATCGACCTTGAGTTTTTCGTTATTGTGATATTCGGAAAAATAAGGAACCATATCGTTAAACTTCTTCCATAATTCATTTAGTATCTTGTTTGTTTGCACAAGGGTTTGAAATTCTTCACGGATTTTGTCAATTTATTCCGCCAGTGCATATTCCAAGGTGAATAATTCTTTGAACTCTTTCCATAAACATAATTCCGACCAAGCTTCCCCTTTTTCGTGAACCTTTCCTTCCCACCAAGTCCTAGCGCTATCACGAACGTAATTGATAGCATATTTAACTTTCTTTGTCTCTTCACACCCGCTTGTGCGAAAAGCACCTTCAACTGCAACAAGCCACCTATTACAAGCAATCGGGTCAAGATTCCCCGTGAACTTAGGTACATCACAAGCCGTGAAGTCACTATAAGATGACTTATCATTTCTAGTGATCCTACCATGACCCTCTTCTCTTTTGAGTTTCGCGAACTCTCTTTGCATCACTTCTTAAATATTGAGGGTGGTCTCTTTAACGAAATATAGCATAGATCTCTCAAGTGCCTTACCTATCCTCTTCCTCATTAAAACATCCAAAGCTTTCACTTGCTCTTCCGTAAACCCTTCTAGAACAGGGCCCTCGGAACTAGAGGAAGAACAACTCTCATGACTTTTATTGTTCGGCACGCTTAGAAGTAGTAGCTTTTACGGCTTCTTTTGGGTGGGGAGTATCCATTTCTCCTTTACTAAAATTTAAACAAAGCATTCTATCAAGTACAATTATCTATAGTCTACACAATAACTATATTACAATTACATATATCACCCTAACATGCCACTCGTGCATAGCCTCAATGATTTTAAGTGACACATATGTGCCATTTTCTTATAACCACGGTGGCCAAGCGTAGTTATAAAAACATGTATCATATGTGTTCTTAAAACTATCAAAGAAATGCACACGTAGCAATACTATTACTAACGCATTTCACAAGGCCTAAGTCTAGGAAATTCTAAGATGAAATCATAAATCTCTTAGACCATGGCTCTGATACCAAGTTGTTACGCCCCAAAAACCGAAAAGTTGAAACTTTTAAAATTGATGAAATTTGGAACGACTTATCTTGACATTTTAATTAATAGACCAGAACTTAAATTAATAAACAAAAGAACCAGAAATTTTCTTTTTAAACGGTATTGGAAGACATTTGAACATTTCCTTTTGACGGGTGGACGCCGTCGCCCACACCACGCGACACCGTCCCCCTTTAAAAGGGATGTCAGATCATGAACGAAATTTAAAGCCCGACGACTCGGAGGTTTTAAAGCCCGACGGCGTCAGGTCATCCCCAGACGCCGTCACCCTTTAACTGAGACGCCGTCGGAAACAAAAACTAGTCTGGCGGCTTATAGGAATTTATAACCAGACGGGGTCACAAAGTGGGTGACGCCGTCTGGCGACCAGACCTTGCACATTTTTTTGCAGAAATCCTGCACAAAAATCACAACTTTACTTCCAAAACATTGCAAGAACTGCACCAAGGATTTCAATTAGCCCAACATAACACACAAGGAATTTTACCTAAAAACCTTTTGACTCATACCATCGAAATCAAATCAAATGGCATTGCGCCAAACTTCATTTTACCATAATCTTGACCCATAAACTACAAAAGTTTGACACTATCAATTGAAACCCATTTAGACAATGCTAATAACATAATCACAAAACCAAAATTGAAGAAACGACCATATGACCCGAAATATACCAATATGAAACTTGACTCTTCGGGGCTTCCAACTTCAATACCTTTGGTCTAAAAGACTTCAACAACTAACGGCTTAAGTGTAGTCCGGCTTATACTTGATTCTTACCCTTATTCTCCTTGCTAGAGCCTACAAAACATCATCAACTATGACGTGACCAAAATGCTTAGTAAGTAAATGGGTTATATGCATAATGAAACTTTTAACAACACAATAAAATTCTTAGAGCATCTATAACATGAAAACATACCTCCAATTGCATAATTACACTACTTTGACAATATATAAGCTATGGATCCAAGGCTACTATTACAAGCTCCAACAAAAACTATAACATACAATCAATAGTTCATAATTAAGCATAACCATACATAAAGCCACTATACTTACCTCAATTCTACAATAAGTTTTTCTACAAAGATAGAGCCACAAGCTCCCTTCCTATACAATAATTAGTCTTAATTAGAGACTTCAACTAGTAATTTCATGAATTGGAAATCTTCTATTACTACTTTCTATTCTAAAAATCAAAACCCTCATCATAAAGATTGGGGAAAACACTTACTTGATTTAGGAGAATGAAAGCCTATTAGGCTTGATAATCACCATCACAAGGTCAAATTAGACACAATTGATAGTTTTTGGTTTTTCTTCTTCTCCTTCTTTACTTCACGTACTTCCTCTCCCAACTTCTCTAAATTTCTGGATAATTCTTCCAGCACACTCATTTTATTTTTATTAATTTCACTTTGCTCTATTGGCAATTCTAGTCCCCCTATTTTTTGGTCTTAAGCATTGGCCACTTAAGTTTCTACCTCGTTTACATAATTATAACTTATAAATAACTTTACAACTTCAATATAAAATAAAGGACTAATACCTATATATAATAATACCTTGTCGGGATACGGGTGTAACATTTTGGGCAGGGCACATATGGCTACCTGTAATCCCACTTGGACTCTTGTTGACTCGGAATCCAAGCTTAGTACTGACGGGGGTCCTATTTTTTATCCTACTTTATATCTTAGTCTTGCAGGTGGTTTGCAGTACCTAACATTTACTCGTCCAGATATATCATGCAGTCCAATAGGTGAGCTTTCATATGCATGATCCACGTGAACCTCACTTTTCAGCCTTCAAGATAGTACTTCGCTATGTTCGTTGCACGTTAGACTTTGGGCTCCAACTTTATGCATCATCTACTGGTTCTCTTGTCGCTTATTATGATGCAGATTGGCAGGTTTCCTTTTTACTAGGCGTTCTACTTCTGGTTACTGTGTTTGGTTTGGGGATAATCTCCTCTCCTGGTCATCTAAACGGCAACATGCACTATCTAGATCGAGTGCTGAGGCTGAGTAAAGAGGAATTGCTAATGCTATTGAAAGGGCCTGGCTTTGTAATCTTTTTCGTGAGCTTCACACACCACTATTGCTGCTACACCCCTATATTTTGAAAATGTTAGTGCCATTTATATGACTGCTAATCTCGTTCAGCATCAACAGACCAAACACATGGAGATTGATATACATTTTGTACGTGATGTGGTTGCTCGGGGAGAAGTTTGTGTTCTTCATGTGCCATCTCGTTACCAGTATTTTGATATATTCAACAAGGGCTTGCCGTCTGCACTTTTTGAGGAGTTTCGTACCAGTTTGAGTATTCGATCATCTCCCGCTCAAATTGTGGGGGGGGGGTGTTAGTGTTAGCCGTAACAATTTTATTAGAAGTGATGGTCATTCACATTTAGGAACTTTGTAACGTGTGTTAGATATCGTGATAGAATAGTCAACGGGCTCGTGGATTGGGCTAAGCTAAATGGTTAGACGTTTAGTTAAGCTAGCCTTTTAATTACTTGTAATCCAATCCAAGTCCACGAGGCCCAAGCCCATAGGGCGTTTAGTATTTTAGTATAAATACCCCTCAAAGTCTCATTTGAGGGGTGTGCTTGAGTGTGTGTGTATGTGTTTTTCCCTTTGATATAACATCTCTTGTTCATCTTTCTCTCTACATATATATACGCATAACATATATCAAGTCACCATCTTTCTCATCTTTCCATCTTTGTTTCTACGCATATCTTGTCTTTGTGGTTTAACGTGTTCTATGCGTAACGTGTTTGTTACGTGTACGCTTGTTTGGTAAAGCTTAGTAAAGTGATAAGGTTGATATATTTAAGGTCCTACAATTGGTATCAATCGCCTAACAATGGTTTAGGAGTGTGTATGTTCATTTTTTGTTAAAGCTTTACAAAAAAAGTTGTGTTTTTTCCTATAAAACCTGGGCTTTTTGCATAAAGTTTTGATTTTTACGTGGTTTTAAGCTTAAATTTGTAGTTTTTATTGGTCATTAAGTGTTTTGGAAAAAGTTTGTGCAAAAGAAATCATTTGGAAACGAGTTTTTGGGTGAAAAATTGCGTTTTTGCAAAACTGGGCAGTTTTTACACATAAGCATATGTTTGGTCAAAACCCTAATCCTACGCGTAAGAAAAGTCAAAACCCTAGTTTCCTACGCGTAAGAATTGAGTTTTTACGCATAAGCTTTTGGTGCAAATTCTTCGTGCTTCAACGGTTACTCAGTGCTTCCCTCACTTGGATAAGTTTGTGGAACACTTCGACTTTGGATATCTTCTACACTGGATTCTACGACTAAGCCTTTAGTTTACGCATAAGCTAAGTTTTCCTCATTCCTACGCATAAGCTTTTCCTACGCGTAAGCTATCTTGTTACGCGTAAGTTGGGTTTTACGCATAAGGATGTCTACGCCTAAGGAATCCTACGCCTAAGCAGAGTCTACGCATAAGCACTAATTTCTACGCTTAAGAACAGGTTTACGAGTAAGATTTTGAGAAAAACTTCAAACGGCTATAACTTTTGAACCGTAACTCCGTTTTCAGCGTTCTACCATCAAAACGACCGTGAGAACGAGGAGATTGGCATGCCGAATCAACTAAAGTTCATTCGGGTCATCCTTCAAGTCCTAAAAACGCTCCGAACAGAAGTTATTGAGGTTTTTAAGTTTTTCGAGCAAATTTTCACTACAACAAGCAAGCTTAATCTTCATCAAACACAACTCCTTTATCGTTGAATCGATCCTACATCAACTTTATCATCAATTACCTTCATCTATGGCTACTCACCAAGACATTCATGCATCCGGTGCCGAAAACCGTCCTCCTATGCTGGAAAAGGGTGGATATCTTCAATGGACAAGTCGTATGCTCCGTTACATCAAAACCAAACCTAATGGAAAACTCATGATTCAATCCATTACGAATGGACCCTTCAAGCCTCGACCAGTCCAAAACCCTGGAAATCCTGATGCAACACCTCCCGTCCCACCATCTTTTCATGTTTAAAATGAATCAGAATACACGGACGAAGATAACAAACATGTTGAAGCAGATGACATGGCAATACACATTGTCCAACTTGGTTTACCGAGAGACATCTTTGCTGCTGTGGACAGCTGTGAAACTGCTTATGAAATGTGGGAACATGTTAGACGGCTTTGTTATGGAACATATGTTGGTCAACAAGACACGGACAACAAGCTGCTAACTGCATGGGAGAAGTTTACATCTACTCCAGGAGAATCCATTGAATCCTACTATGGAAGGTTTTGCACTTTGATGAATGAGCTTATCAGAAACAAGTTGGCACCCAGAACTATCGTGAGTAACATCAAATTCCTAAACAATCTACCAGAAGAATGGGGACGATATGGGGACGATATTGTCAACCAAACAAAGGACTTACATCAGGTGAACTTTGATCAACTCAACAATTTTCTGAAACAAAACCAAGCTGAAGTCAATGCAGTAAGGAAAGAAAGATTGGCAAAGAATCATGATCCCTTGGCACTAATTGCAAAGACTCCAACTCCAGTGAACTCACAACAACAAGCTTCATCATCTTCCACTAACAACAACTTGCAGCAATACATTCCACAACCACAAGCTGTTATCCCTCAACAACAATTCTATCCATAAGAACAGCAAGTCTGTCAACAACAACAGTATCCAGAATACCAGGAACAAGGAATCACTGATCTTGAAACTGAACAAGAACAAGCTTTGTCAACTGCATTTGCTTTTTTGACTAAAGCATTAAGAGGTCGCTATTCCACACCAACTAACAACAGCCAAAGGATTTCATCAAACACTCGCAACAAGCAAATTGCACAGCCGAGTGTGAATATAGGTCATCAAGGACAAATGGTTGGAGTTATTGGGAATCAGCAGGGATATGCTACAGGATTTCACATGGGTAATCAGACGGTTCCGTATCAGGGTAATCAGTTGGGTCAGAATGTTGGAAATCAGATAGGGCAGAATGTTGGGAATAGAGCAGTGGGTAATCAGAATGGGAATGCTGCAGCTCCAGTCGTTGAGAATTATGGAAATGTGAATCAGGGTAATCAGGTTACGTGTTACAACTGTCAAGGAGTGGGTCACATGGCAAGGAATTGTCCTACTAAGCCGAAAAAGAAGGATCTTGCGTATCTTCAGAAAGCTATCATGTTGGTACAAAAGGAATAAGCAGGACTTCAATTGAGTGCTGAGGAACATGACTTTATAGCTATTATGGATGATTTGGAAGACCGAGAGGACATCAATGCAAACTGCATCTTCATAGCAAATCTTCAGGAAGCTAAGTATGACACTGAGTCTGACGCACCTCCTGTCTATGACGCCAATGCAGTATCTGAGGTACCAATCATTGATCCATGCTATAACAATGTCATATTTGATGTGTTTACTCATGACGAACAGCATCCTGTGACATCCACACCTACTTATGATACATACCTGGACAATCCGAGTTGTAGCAATACTAACTCTGAAACTCCATATGTGGATCCTAGTGGAGGCTGTGTGGCACAAAATACTGAGACTGATGAGGAAACACGTGCTTATTTTGAAACATTAATCAATAATTGTGGCATTGAAATCGAGAAATTTAAAACGGTCAATCGCGAAGTTAAGGCCGCGAATGCTAAATTGACCGCTGAGCTTAAAAGTTACAAGGAGAACGCAAAAGCTTTTGAATTTCACAAAAACAAAGAGTCAGAATTAGAAACTGGTTATCGAAATTCCGTTTTAAAAGAATAACAATTGCAAATCAAGTATAACACACTTGATGTGAATTTGAACTTGAAAATAAAATCTTTAAACAAGGAAATTTCTGATCTAAATAACCAACTTTCTAAACAAAAAACAATGTTTTCTGATCTTGAAAAAGAGAAGAAACAGTTGATTACTGATTTTTCAAAACGAGAAGATTCGCTCCTTGATGAAATTCTTGATAAAGAGAAAATCAAAAAATTGGAAAATTTGCTCGTTACAACGGGTCATTCAGCTAAATCAACCAATATGCTGATCAATCAAACGAATCCGTATTTTATACAACACAAAAAAATGGCTCTTGGTAACACACCTCCTTGTTTCCTCAAGAAAGCTCAGAAAGAACAGAATGTTTTGAACAATGGAAAAGCATTGCATGAACCCATAATTGTTCATGATTCTCATGAAACGTTAGAACTATCTGATGAGAGTAGATCAAAAATGAAACAAAAGAATCCAGATCTAAAGCCAATTGATTATAAAAAATGGAACAAAATTAATAGAATTACTTTTGTGTCACAAAAAGAAAAGTCAAAGTTTTCCATCACACCAAGTGTTTCAAACAAAGTGTCAACACCTGTTTCAAAATCAGTTTCAAAACCTGTAGTTTTCTCACAATCCCTTTCGAAAATCAAACAAATGTCTTCAAACAATCCTTTTAACACAAGTGATGCTAGAAGCATTTTAGATGACGTTAAAACTAGAATTGGGGAACTTCAAGAGACCGTTAAATCTAAAACCAGTATTATAACTAATATCTGGTTTTCTAGTTTTGATGATGAAAATAAAAAGTTTTTTGAAACTCAAATTGCCCCTCAGTTGAATAACATCAACTCAAGGGTAATTCATTTTGAACAAGCATTTTTGAAAGAAACATTTGACTTTGTCAAGGACCATAAATCCCCGATAAAGAAAGCTAATGAAAGTGTTGAACACATCAAAGTTTTGGAAAATTTAAATGATTCTCTCTTCGAAGATGTTCTGTGTACCGATATTATGTCCATTGTTTTACAAACATATTCTGTTGAAGATCATGAAAGACTCCAGTCTGAGACCTCCGAAATTGTTTCAAAATATGAAAAAGCTCTTGAAAAACTTGAAAAATAAAATGTCTCATATTTTAAACAACTTGATCGAAAAACTGAGGAATGCAAGTATGACAAACTGTCATATGAGCG
The DNA here is from genome assembly GCA_019973895.1 of Chrysanthemum seticuspe. Taxonomy (NCBI): domain Eukaryota; kingdom Viridiplantae; phylum Streptophyta; class Magnoliopsida; order Asterales; family Asteraceae; genus Chrysanthemum; species Chrysanthemum seticuspe. Next base: position 62,299,821 of record BPTQ01000007.1, read on the forward strand.
TGCCTATAATGACATGAAAGAGAAAAATGATCTTTTGAGGGCTCAGCTGGAATGTCAAAAAGGAAAGGCTGTGGATACTAAGATTGCAAAACCATTGACTGGGGAGAAAGCAAATGTTCCCAAACTGGTTTTTAAACCAAAAATGTCAATTTCTATGCCTCCTCCAAAAGTCAATGTGAAAAATGATTTGCCAAAACCAGTCAATCCACCCGCCTTGCCTAAGCTTAAAGGAAAAATTGTTGAAAATGAAAAAGCGATTATCGAGAGACCAAAAGTTTTAGCATCTGGCCTTTTTAAGATGAGTACTACTAATGCGTCTGCCTCCACATCTAAAACATTTGGAACAAACGACATAAGTTTAAACAAGTACTCTAAAGAGACTAGGAAAGCTGAAACCACTTCTCTTAATAACATAGTGAATCCTAATGCGTGTGCCTTACCTTCTACAGGACTAGAAAGCACCTCTAGGAGCAGCAGACTAAAGCCTAGGAGCAATACAAGGAATAATAGAGTCTCACGTGCCTCTAAGAGTAGTAGCTTAAATAAAGAGAAGAAAGTAAAAGAACAAACTAGGAATTTACAGCTTTTTAATAAGAAAGACATTTCATCTGAATGTACTGAACCTATGAAACTTGCTAAGTTTAATGAATGTGTTGATTCTGTTTGTGTAACTTGCAAGAAATCTTTAACTAATGTTCATGATGATTGTGTGTCTAAGAATGAGATTGTTAAGCCTGTTCAGAAGAACGTTCCAAAAAGAACTTATGCTAAACCTCTAGGAAGACTAGTTGCAAGATTTAGGTCTTACACTACTGATAGGAAGCATAGTCCTTACTTTAGGGATGACATTTGGAAACCAACGGGTAGAACTTTCACACTCCAAAATGGTAGAATGAGTGATGAACCTGTCTTCCCAATAGATAACTTCTATGAGTGTGATCAGGATTTTACCTCTAACCCAAAGGAACCAAAATCAAAACGGTTTCCAAAATCTTCTTCTTCTGTTCTTGGCAGGTTATCGAAATATGTCTTTGGATCATCGACTCGGGTTGCTCCAAGCACATGACCAGGAATCTGAAGCTGCTGATCAATTTCGTCTGGAAATTCATGGGAACCGTACGTTTTGGAAATGATCATGTAGCAGCTATCATGGGTTATGGAGATCTACCTTTTGGAAATTATTTGATCACTCGGGTTTACTATGTCGAAGGGTTGGGACACAATTTCTTTTCAGTCGGGCAGTTCTGTGATGCAAATTTAGAGGTTGCTTTTAGGAAAAATGCTTGCTTCGTTAGAAACTTGGATGGCACTGATCTCTTAACTGGGAATCGTGATACAAAATTGTATGCTATCGACATAAACCAAATGGCCTTTTCATCACCAATATGTCTTATGACACGAGCACCTGGAACAAAGTCCTGGTTGTGGCACAGACGATTATCCCATCTCAATTTCGACACCATCATCAAACTTGCCAAAGACAACATCGTCAACGGACTTCCAAAGTTCAAATACACCAAGGATCACCTATGTCCATCATGAGAACAAGGAAAAAGCAAAAGAGCATCATATAAACCCAAACCCGTACCTAGTTCGGAAGCAAGGTTGCATATGTTGCACATGGACTTATGTGGCCCAATGAGAGTTGAAAGCATTAATGGGAAAAAGTATATTCATGTTATCGTCGATGATTATTCAAGATATACATGGGTTAGATTTCTGAGATCAAAATACGAAGCACCAGGCATCATCATCACCTTCCTGAAACGTATTCAAGTACTTCTTCAAGCTCCAGTAAGAGTAGTAAGAACAGACAACGGCACAAAATTTACTAATCAGGAGTTAAGAGCTTATTTTGAAGATGTTGGAATCACACATCAGACATCAGTTGTTAGAACTCCACAGCAGAATGGGGTAGTTGAAAGAAGAAATCGTACTCTTGTGGAAGCTGCTCGCACAATGCTAATATATTCTAGTGCACCGTTATTTCTATGGGCTAATGTTGTTGCCACTGCTTGTTTCACTCAGAACCGATCCCTAATCCATCCTAGATTCAATAAAACCCCATATGAGCTAGTAAACAACAGAAAACCTGATATCTCTTACCTTCACGTGTTTGGCGCTTTATGCTATCCAACGAACGACATAGAAGATCTAGGAAAACTGAAAGATAAAGGTGATATTGGAATCTTCATTGAATACTCAGAAAACTCGAGGGCATTCACGGTGTATAACAGAAGAACTAAGAAGATAATGGAGATGATGAATGTGAATTTTGATGAACTTTCACCGATGGCTTCTGAGAGACTCGCTCTAGAACCCGCGCTTAAACCGATGGCTTCTAATCAAAACAGATTAAGACCCGCACCAAACCAGCAGACTTCTGGACACATCAGTTCAGGACTCGTACAACAAAGAGCTCCATCAACTTTTGCTGGCACTCCTCATGAACAAGAATGGGAGAATTTCTTCGAGTTAATGTTCGATGAATACTAAGGTGGAACTTCGACAAATGCATCAAACCATCATTCCGTTGCACCCGCTCAAAATCATCCATCACCACCAACAGATGATGCATCTACAACGGTCGAAACCAATGCACCAACTCCATCAACGTCATCTACATCGACTTCTGCAAATCCTATTCTTACAACAGTTTTACCAGCAATTGATGAGCAAAACCAAGACATATCATGTCAAGAAGAATCTACACAAAACCAGAATGATGCAACGTTAGATGAAGACTTATTTGAAAACCCGTTTGCTACGGAATCAGCTGAATCATCTTCAAGCTTACGAGAACTATCTAACTCGCATACGTTTAACCAACGGTATCCTTCTACTCTGAAGTGGACAAAAGACCACCCAATTGAACAAGTTATTGGTGAACCTTCATGGCCAATTCAGACGAGACGCCAACTTGCCACCGATTGCGACTTGTGCATTTATATTTGTTCAATTAGCAATCTTGAACCGAAGAACATTAGGGAGGCAATGGCAGACAATGCATGGATAGAAGCAATGCAGGAGGAACTTCTCCAATACCGTCTACATGACTCTTGGGATTTGGTTCCAAGACCAATTGACATTCGTGTCATTGATCTCAAATGGTTATGGAAGAACAAAAGGGATGAAGAAATGACTTTAATTCGCAACAAAGCTCGTCTCATGGCCAAAGGATACAGACAGGAAGAAGGGATAGACTTTGAAGAGTCATTCGCGCCGGTAGCTATACTTGAAGCAGTCAGGATATTCTTAGCCTATGCAGCTCACAAAAACATCACGGTTTATCAGATGGACATTAAGACCGCGTTCTTGAATGGAACTCTGAAAGAAAAAGTGTACGTGAGTCAGCCAGAAGGCTTCATAGACATGGAACATCCAGACTACGTCTACAAACTCAAAAAGGAAATCTATGGCTTGAAACAAGCTCCGAGAGCGTGGTATGACGAACTGTCCTCTTTCCTGATTCTAAACAATTTCACCAAAGGAACTGTTGATCCTACCTTGTTTACACAAAAATGCAAAAACGACATTTTGATTGTTCAGATTTACGTGGACGACATCATTTTTGGGTCCACTAATCCGAATCTTTCAAAACATTTTGAAAATCTCATGAAAAGCAAATTTGAAATGTCCATGATGGGGGAACTAAAGTTTTTTCTTGGTTTACAAATACATCAGTCCCCACGTGGAATTTTTATTAATCAAGCGAAATATACAACTGAGATTTTGAAAAATCATGGTATGGATAATTGTGACTCGGTCGGTACACCAATGGTAACTTCACCAAAGATTGGAGCCGATTTATTTGGGAAACCTATTGATCCGAAGAAATATCAGAGCATGATTGGTTCTCTCATGTACCTCACTGCTAGTCAACCCGATATTCATTTTGTTGTTTGCTTATTAGCACGGTTTCAGGCAAAGCCTACCGAACTGCACCTCAAAGAGGTTAAAAGGATCTTTCGGTACCTGAAGACATCCATTCACATGGGACTTTGGTATCCGAAGGAATCCGGATTTGATCTAATTGCTTTTCCAGATGCGGACCACGCAGGTGATCAAGTTACAGAAAAAAGTACATCAGGAGGAGCATAATTTTTGGGTGAAAAGTTAGTCAGCTGGTCTTCAAAGAAACAAGATTGCACTGCACTTTCAACCGCTGAAGCTGAGTATGTGTCTCTATCTGCGTGTTGTGCTCAAGTTCTATGGATGAGAACACAACTCACAGATTATGGCTTTACTTTCGATAAAATACCTATGTATTGTGACTCGAAAAGTGCCATAGCCATATCATGCAATCCTGTTCATCACTCAAAAACTAAGCACATTCGTGTCCGTTACCACTTCATAAAAGAACATGTGGAAGAATGTACTGTTGAATTATTTTTCGTGAAGATAGATTACCAACTCGCCGATCTATTCACTAAAGCCCTTCCAAAAGAACGGTTTAACGATTTAGTTGGACGAATTGGAATGCGAAGCCTAACCCCTGAGGAGTTAGAACGTCTTCTTGAATCTTCTTGAAAATGATTTTCCAAAAAGCTTCGCTGTAAATATTTTTGAAAAACAAAATACAAAATTTGAAAAACCAACAAAAGCAAAATATAAAAATATAAAATTATTCAAAAATACAAAAACAATAGAAAATCAAAAATCCAAAAATATTCTTCTCACGACATGTCTCTCGTATAATTGATATTCGGTACGTTTCTAGAAATGTCATTCAACAATGATACGGACATATACAGATGCTTGAGCGAGAGTTCTTTAAATGTTTTCTAAAACATGTCGTTTCCAAAAAAAAAATTCTTCAAAAATGGCTTTCGTATACTTCAGTACGAAACCCGGACAAAAATGATGACTTTTGATTATTTCAAATCAAAACTCGTGTTTTTAAAGAAAAAATCTAGTGTACGCTTTAGTGCGCTACATTTAAAACTGGTGAGAAATCATCATCATCTTGAGCACCTTTTTCAAGATTTTTCAAAATCTTTCAAAATATTTTGTGCTCAAGATAACTCCCTCTAAAACCCTTTAATTGATTATGCTTTATTAAAGGGGGAGTATAAAACCAAAATGTTCCAAATTAATGCTTAAATCAAATTCGTTTGTCTCCCCAAAAGATTCTAAAAAATGTTGTTTAATCCGTTGATATCAAAAATATCACGAATATGCTATTTTTGAGGGGGAGAAGACGTGATTAAAATGTGATCAAAAAGTTTAATGATCGTTGTTTGAATCTCAAAAGAGCTTGACTCAGTTGAAACCAATGAATTGACGAGTAATCAAAGTTAGTAAATGTACCATTTCGAGAAACTTGTGATAGACATGCACTTTCATGGGTCTAACCTCCTTTTCAAGGAGTGTTTACATCTTCAAGTTAGTTATTAGAGCTAGTTGTCACCTAAAAACTGACAATAGAACTCTTTAACTTAGCAACGTAACCGTGTCTCGTGGGGAATTGTCTATCATGAGCCGATCAATTCAAAAAGTGCGAACTCTATCCTCACTGTGCAGATTTCTGTCAAAACTTATAAGCACATGTGAAGGGGGAGTGTTTCTGAAAATATAAAACTCTTTGAGTGTTTCAAACATGTTTTCAATCATAAACACCCTGAGAGATTTTCAAGAAAAGGTTTTATGGCAACATGGGACAGTCATGGAGTTATAAGGTGACTAAGGATAGGAATATTCGTCCTATGATCCGCCAGAGCCGGAGGGATCTACCCAAGGACACCACCTACAGTTAGTATTAGAAGTCTTAGGTATGATTGAAAAAAGGAGTAATGTGATAAAGGAGAAAGAAGGGGTTGAAGAATTACAAAGAAATGTAAAAGAAATGGTGAAAAGAAATAGCCCTCCATATTCAACCTTAGGGCAGAAACCGGGTTCAATTCATTTGCTACTGGTTGTCACTAGATGACACTGTATTGAAGACAAAGACGTCATGGACCCAGTGACGCACTGCACTAAACCTTCTAGCCACTCAATTCCTCTCAAAAGGGATTTGTTTCATTCTCACTGGGAACCCTACATAATATATCGACTTTCTCGTAGAGATCGTTGATATTGAAGAAGGAGACCCTCTCCCTAGTCTCCGCTCAGGAAAACCAAAATGCACTATTGAGTTTAGAGCCACGAGATTCATCAAAAGATCTCATAGGAACACTTGACATGACATCGCTTGTTGTTCATCAATAAGGACACAAGTGATATATTCTAGAGTCCTACGCAGATCTTAGCAATCTGCCAGAACATTTATGAGAAGTTTCACATCTGTGATCTTCAATGATTGAATGGAAACTCCTGCCAGGGTCAACATCAAGCAGCCCTGACAACAGGTCACTTCGGTAACTCCCCATGGATTACGCTTAGTGTGTCTCAAATGGTCTACAGTCGTGGGGTGATGCTTCGGTGTACCTCAACGACTCACCTGAACTATAGGTGTACTTCGGTACATCGCGTTATCTCACTTGTGGGACTCCAGTTCAGGAACGACCTTTGTGAGAATTAGAGACGTGTTATCACACTATGCTGTTAACACACTCAAAATTCAAACTTGTAATTGTTGGATTATTTCTAACCCGTGTTTTATGTTTTCTTCTTATGGATGCTCGCGGGAGGAAGAGATCGTGCAGATTCTGCACATGCTCATACCAACAACACATGAAAGTTCTCATCAAAATCAAAGGCAACACAAAGTTAAAGATGATTCTTCGTCAATGTCAAAGAATCTACAAAGTATAAAGGCTCGAGAACTACATCATTGGTAATTAAAAGTCAAATAGAAGTGTGAGCATGGTGGAGAAAGACGTGGAGACACCTAACGAAAGAAGTTGACAAATGGCAGACAACACCATTAACTGATCACAAAGCATGAAGGAACAAAGAATCAAGACTATTCTATATCTACACGCAAAGTTCAAGCTCAAGGAAAGTAAAGACCTAATCAAGTGGAGCATCTTTTGAATGACCACCCCTTAGGGGGAGATTGTTAGCCATAACAATTTTATTAGAAGTGATGGTCATTCACGTTTAGGAACTTCGTAACGTGTGTTAGATATCGTGATAGAATAGTCAACGGGCTCATGGATTGGGCTAAGCTAAATGGTTAGACGTTTAGTTAATCTAGCCTTTTAATCACTTGTAATCCAATCCAAGTCCACGAGGCCCAAGCCCAAGCCCATAGGGCGTTTAGTATTTTAGTATAAATACCCCTCAAAGTCTCATTTGAGGGGTGTGCTTGAGTGTGTGTGTGTGTGTGTTTTTCCCTTTGATATAACATCTCTTGTTCATCTTTCTCTCTACATACATATACGCATAACATATATCAAGTCACCATCTTTCTCATCTTTCCATCTTTGTTTCTACGCATATCTTGTCTTTGTGGTTTAACGTGTTCTATGCGTAACGTGTTTGTTACGTGTACGCTTGTTTGGTAAAGCTTGGTAAAGTGATAAGGTTGATATATTTAAGATCCTACAGTTAGACGTATTGTATATTGTCCAAGACATTAGGCTTTGTTATTTGTTATTAGGCCTAGCCCGATTTATGCATTGTATCTAGAATAATCCTTAAGGATTATATATTGTGGCATTGGGTTAATTAATAGAAGTCAATTGATACTTCTAATAAAAAAAATACTTGTGTATATCTTTACTAACTGTTCAAATTTGTTAAAGGCTTTATACTTTTCTAAGCATGAAAAGTGGTTAATTAACTTTGTTAATCTTTGTAATCTATTAAATTGGAACAACACTCTGGTGTTAATGTTTCTTGTTATTGTTGAAGCTACGCACCGAGGATCATGTACTCAAGCAAAGGATAAAGGAAAAGGCCGGACATGTGGAATGAAAAGTGACTGATTGATATACTCATCTTAATTGCCTCTAGGGACGAGTAGTTCTTTTAGTTTGATGTTAGGATACAAGTTTTGTAAGTAATTGATATTTTGGATATACCAAATGCTTTTAATGGGTAATGGTTTACGTTAAACAATTTTGATCAAAAGGGTCAAATATGGTAAACCCGTTGAATTTTTATGATTTGATAAGTATGATTAGAACTTTAGAAGTTTATGATGAGTGTGGTTTTAATACACTTTACATCACTTCAACTTGAAATAGTTGATTTTTTTATAAAAATGGGTTAAAATCTTGGAGAGTGCGTTTTTCAAGTGATGTTTCGCATCTCAACGCTATTTTGTGATGCATTATTTAAAACAAAAAGAAAAAAAAGAAAAAAAGGTGTTTCACTACTAATCATGATCCATATATTACAAGTTATTGTAAGGTAGTATTGTTTCATGTCTCATTCAATAAACCGGAGCCATACAAATAGTGTGTAAACCCTAGAGATACTTGGGCTTTAGCTTATACAAAACACATTCGGGCATATACTAAACATACAACTAACACTCCTCCGCAGTTTGAGCGAGAGGACACCAAACACTCAAACTGGTATGAAACTCTTCAAACAAAGCGGAAGGCAAGCCTTTAGTAAAAATGTCTGCATACTGATAACGTGAAGGAACATGAAGAACTCGAACCTGACCAACAACAACCAAATCCCAAACAAAGTGAATTTCCATCTCTATATGTTTCGTACGTTGATGCTGAACCGAATTAGAAGACAAATAGACAGCACTAACATTATCACAGTAAAAAAGCGTTGTGAAAGACAAGGGAGTATGAATCTCACATAGTAAATTCCTTAACCGACATGTCTCAGCAATAAAATTAGCAACACCCCGGTACTCGGCCTCAGCACTAGAACAAGAAAGCGTCGGTTGACACTTAGAGGACCACCAGAGCAAGTTGTTGCCAAGAAATACACAATAGGCAGAAGTGGATCTCCGAGTAGTATAGCAACCAACCCAATCCGAATCCAAGTAAGCAACCAAGGAAGTAGTAGAATATGAGAACAACTGTAACCCATAGTCTAAAGTTCCCCGAACATACCGCAAAATCCGCTTAAGAGCCAAAAAATGAGGTTCTCTCAGATCATGCATATAGAGACATACCTGCAGTACAGCATAAGAAATACCAGGGCGAGTGAAAGTAAGATACTAAAGAGAACCCGCAAGACTCCTATATAATGTCGGATCAGAAACCGAGTCACCATCATCACCCAATTTAGACTCAATATCAACGGGAGTCCGACAGAGGTTACAACCAACCATATGAGCCTTCTCAAGTATCTCTGTAGCATTCTTTCGCTGAGACAAAAACATCCCTGAAAAGTCGCGTGAAACAAAGATGCCCAAAAATAATTAAGGGATCCCAAATCCGTCATAGAAAACTCCTTATGTAAAAAAGGAATAACCCGCTCTAACAAACTCTCAAAAGAAGCAGTCATAACAATATCATCAACATACAATAATAAATAAGTAGTGTCAGTCCCGTGTCGATATATAAATAATGATGAGTTACAACGACTATGAGTAAATCCAACCCGCATGATATAAGCAGCAAAGCGCTGAAACCAGGCCCGTGGGGCTTGCTTGAGACCATAAAGCGACCGCCATAATAAAAAAACATAATCAAGATGTGCTGAATCCCAAAATCCAGGACTATGATGCATATAAATAGACTCAGCTAAATCACCATGCAAAAAGGCATTCTTGACATCAAGCTGATGAACCGGCTAATGTTTAGAAATATCCAAACTAAGAACAGTCCGGATAGTGCCAGGTTTAACAACCGGCCTGAAGGTCTCATTAACATCAACACTCTCTATCTATGTGCTGCCATTCGCCACAAGACGAGCCTTGTAGTGACTAAGAGTACCATCCGCCAAATACTTATGACGAAATAACAACACACATCGAACGATATTGGTATCCGCAGCTCGAGGCACAATAATCCAAGTGTTGTTTTTAATAATAGTATCATATTCATCACACATAGCATTTTACCAATTACGATCATTAAACGTATCGTTATATGATTTCGGTAAAGGGAGACCGTAGACACATAAAGAGTAAGACACTTAGTGGGATAGTTAGTCCCGACACAGAAGCGTGTGACCATGGGGTTAACCAAGACCGGGTTTGGGTTAACATTTGTAGTTGTCAAAGCTTGGGAAATGGAAACGGAGGCGGATGGTTGGTTAATTGGGCTAATAATAGGTTGGTTAGTAGGACTAGTATCATGCGTGTGAAATAGGCTGATATTAGGGAGAGGAGATTGGGCTGCAGGAGAGGATCCATCATCAGATGAATTGGAAGGTTCTTTTTTGGTCGGTGAAGGTGGGCTATTGGTAAAAGTGGGGCTACTAGGAACATGATTGGTCGTTTGAGGTGTATTAGTTAAAGGTGACAGTTTTATAATATTTGAAATGACATTTGACGAGGCATACAAAAAATCATACGAGGGACTCACATAGGGTGTCATAGAACCAAACAGAAAGACTGCCTCATCAAATGTAACATGGCGTGAAATTATAACTTTATTAGTCTTAAGATTTAGGCAACGGTAGCCACGGTGATCAGTGGCATGCCCCAAAAATATAAAAGGCGTGGCTCGGGATCCAAGTATGTGTCGACATCAAGGTGGGTTAACAAAGACATCTTAAAACACGTAAAAAGACTATAATCAGGTGTAGTGCCAAAAAGGCGAGTAAAGGGGACCTCATTGTCTATGGCGCGTGATGGTAAAATGTTTAATAGGTAAATGCCCATATTGATGGTTCCAGTCCAATAATAAGGGGGTAAATGAGCTTCAAATAATAATGTCCGAATAAGGTTAATAATTGTGCGAATCATCCTTTCAGATTTTCCATTCTATTGAGAAGTGCGTGGACAAGAAAAACGAAACTAAATCCCATCATCGGCAAATAATTTATAAAATGCATGGTTGCCAAATTTACCACTGGGGTCAAACTGAAACGACTTTATTTCACACTTAAATTGAGTTTGAAAAAAATTACAAAACAACATATTTGGGCAAAACATCAGATTTATTAACTAACGGATAAACCCAAACAAATTACGAATAATGATCTAAAAATAAAATGTAGTATCTAAAACTAGAGATACTCAGAATTAGGGAGGTCCACAAATCTGAGTGAACAATATCAAAACAAGACTAAACTAAAGTAGGGGAACTAACAAACAGAAGTCGCACGTGCTACCAAGCTGGCAGGCATGATAAAGTACGGGAGACTTCTCCTTATTACACAAAATGGAATTATTGGAAATAAAATGACATATTACTTCACTTCCTAGATGTCCAAGACACTGATGCCACGTATACTGACTATTGAGATAAGCTTGAGGAATAAGAGAGGGATTCGTAATAGGGTAAAGATATCCAGTGCTATCACAGCGGAGCAGCACCCGACGAGTTTGAAAGTCCTTAACAAAAAAACCAAAAGGATCAAATTCAACAGTATAATAGTTGTCACAAACAAACTGGCTAACATAAATCAAATTTTTGACAATATTGGGAGAAATGAGAACGTTATTAAATGAAGAGGTTGAAATAGCGTACAAAAATGCTAGAGTTGGTAACTGGAGTAGAATGCCCGTCACCAACTACAACAGATGAATTAATACACGAATTAAAAACATCGCTAAGATTATTGACAGAATCATTAAGGTAAGAATTCGCACCTGTATCCATGTTCTGATCACCGGGAGTAGGATCCTGAAGTGTCCCAACACCAAAGGCATTCGGAAAAATAGTTTCTTGACCTAGAAGTTGTCCATGGGACCCACGACACCCTGCTGCCCCAACTGACCGGTATGATCAGGGCTAACCCGCGTGACCGGAGTGACCCGAGTACCCGGGTACCCCAGCCTTGTAACAAAATGTTGGGCCGAAGGGTATATAAGCTGAGGAATTGGGCCAGGTAAATAAGAGGCAAACTGTTGGGCTTGGTAAGGCAAAACCTGTTAGGTTATGGAAACCTGCTGGGCTATGGGTTAAAGCATAACCAGGGTTGGGAACATTATAACTCGCATGTAAAGCAACAAGGTGAATATTGACAGCGTGATTGGATACATCAGAGGTGCCAATAGCTTGAGCAATATTATTATTTCCATGACAATCAAGTTTAGCCAAAAGACTTTATAAACTTTGTACATCCGTGTGTGTCAAAGGTGAAAATTGTATACCAGTCGAGCTAGAGCTACGAGTAGCACCACCATGCACTCGTTATGTAAAAACTTGCAAGAAACACCAAATCGACATGAACCCTTGATGCGCGTACGAAGTGCGTTCAGGGTTAAAGGAACTTCTTTTTCTTCGAGAAAGTTTTTCAACCACCTAGGAAGTGAACCTAATCGTTGTAGTGTAGTATTGGGTAAGCCTCAGGGATTGATATCGTTCTCTAGGGGAATAAGAAAGCTAAGGTAAATATCTCGGGGCAATTGGTTGGGGGGTGGTACTTCTACCGATTACACTACTTATCTAATTATCTAGTTATCTATTACTACGGGTAGCTATGTCTATTTGATGTGTGCTCGTATGATGATTAAAAATGTGTTTACCTAGATACTATTAATTCCTAGTCATCTTTTATTGTTCGGTTGAATTGTCACACCTTATCTTAACGCGTTGTATTCCTAAGGTCATAGGGGATGCGTTGTCCCTAGTTCTTTGAGGTTACCCTTCGGGTTTAGCATACAAAATCCGCAAGCCCTTAAGCTATTTCATTCATAAGCCTCACTTTCAAAAAGAATACTCAAGCATTAAACACAAGAATGATGCCTAGTTGCACTCCTAAGACAATTACAATTAAGATAAGAAACAACCTAAAAATAATCTATAACTAGGTTTCATAGATCTAAGCAAACACACAAGAAGTTTAGCTAGACATGGTAAACAAATAAAGCATACACACAATCAATTGAAGACATAATGATACTTTGGATTAAAATACTTATCTCGATGTGTAAAATAAGGTTTGGGACCCTAAGATACTGTCCAAATCAGACTACAAACGAATTAGGTTTTTTTTTCCAAAAGTCTACCTCTTTAAATGCAGAAAAATCGAATTCTATATATAGATTTACACTTGCGACGGTGTCACCTTTTGGATGGGACGCCGTCAGCTCGCCGTCATTAGGGTTTCGTCTTGGCCAACTCATCGATGGGACGGCGTCACCTTAGAGTTGTGATGCCGTCAGTCTTCAGTTGGACCATCGTCTTGATTCTAGATTTGGGTCGTCTGAGATGAAAAGTCTGAGTGACGCCCTTCTTCTTCAAAGCCTGACGCTGTCAGGTTATACGAACAAAAATTCCACTGAGCCGTCTGGTGCATGTTTTGATCAAGTCTCTATATAGGGACGGCGTCGCCCTTTTTTTGAGACACCGTCAGGTTCTGTTTGAGTAGCTTGAGTGGCTTCGATCTTGACTTTGCCATTTTATTCATGTATTCGCTCCTTTTCATCCAAATGTGCTTCATTCCAGCATTTTGCTTCCAAGAGACCTAAAAAGTGAAAAGGAACGAAATTAAGCAGTAACGGATATAAAAGTGGTCGATTAAGGGCTCAAATGACCCCTTAAAAGTGTACGTTTTAAATCCTTATTAACCCTTATTAAAGTTAAAACAAAGTTTGTTTATCTTTTCCATGGATGAGGTAGAACGCCGAACATTAGAACCGGAGTTCGCCAACAAAACCATCGGTGATGACGACGTAGAAACTACGAGTGCTTCTTGTACCCGTGACTTTAACCGCATTTCCTCTGTAGTTAGCCTAGAGTGAACGGTCTTGAGATCCAAAAACGACTCTCGATGAGCAATAATGGTGGATATGTCATCATACTTTGCGGGTAAGCCTTCAAGCGCGAATGTAACCACATCATCACTATTCATAGACAACCCAAGACTAGTCAAGATTGTTGCAATGGATTCAATCTTACGAAAATATGCATCAATACCCAAATAACCAAGTTTCAATGAACGTAGTTCAGCCTTCAATGCAGTAGAGCGTGTACGCTTATTGTCATGAAAAATATCGGCAAGAATGTCTCATGCTTCCTTAACTTATTGAGGATCCTCAATAACAAGTCGTTGTTGGAGGGTTTTGGACAATTTGATGAAGATCCAAGAGAGAATGATGGTATCAATTTTAACCATTTGGAATCGGGAGGTGGTGGTGTAGTGCTCGAGGATGCGTCATCCTTATCTTTGGCCAAGATATGATACAAAAGAGAATAACCTTTACAAAGGTACTTGAAGAAGTAAACCCAAGATAAATAGTTCATCTCTTCTACATCCAACTTGACGAGAATGAGGTTGTTGATGTTGGTTATAGTCATAAGTTTGTCAGAAAGTAGGATGGCAGGTTGTGGAGGATCAATGATAGTCATGGTTAGGGCGCGTTGTGAACACATAATAAGGTTAGGGTTTTAGTGGGTAACGTGAACAGTGAGTGGTATTTATGGGAAATGGTTTAAGGAATAAATTATTATCACAGTGGTATGTGTAGCTAGGGCTTGAATGATCAATAGTAGCAAAAAATTAAAAGGATGGCCAAAAATGAATTTGCCTGGTTATATAGTTGAACCAACGATCGACTAGGGTTTACACGATCAGCAGTTGCAGCAAATTAAGAAGATGAACAAAAACAAAGTAAACTGGTTATATAGTTAAACCAACGATCAACTAAACCAAATATTAACTTGTCGACTAGCTACCACAGCCAATGATCGACAACAATAAACAAAGAAACTAGAACTGTAAGAATAGCAGTGGAAAAAAATGATGTGACAGGATCGATTTAGGGTTTTTCTCCTGATACATTGTAAAGTAGTATTGTTGCATGTCTCATTAAATAAACGGAGCCATACAAATAGTGTGTAAACCCTAGAGATACTTGGGCTTTAGCCCATACAAAATACATTCGAGCCTATACTAAACATACAACTAATAGTTATTGGATAATTGATGAAGAGGTATATGATCGATATATTCTACAAGCTGGTCCTTAAACCAATATTGTGTTTGGAGAAATCCCATTAGGTTTGGATTTAAGATGAGTCAATTTAATGATTTATTTGCTATGTTACAAAACTTCTCCCCATCTGAACTTCCGACTCAGTGGATTTGCAAGCTCAAAAACAATAGGATGTTCACAGTTTCTTCCATGCGTCACAAGATTGAAGAATCAACACTATTACCGAATTTTGAAATCGTTAGATGGAATAAATCCCTCTTGTTGAAGATAAATAATCATTCTTTGCCTGTCAACCTAGATCGACTTCCAACTAGGTTTAACTTGGATGTTCGAGGTAGGGACTTACATACCATTCGTTTCCTAATATGTGACGATGGGTTTGAGACATCACAACACTTGTTTGTGGATTGTTTCATTGCTAGGAATATGATCACATCTTGGTGGGGCTTCGAAGACTACGCAAGAGCAATTAGTAATCTAATCTCATGGGCTGATAATGTGGATAACAATACATTGAGAAGAAACAGTTTTGATGTGGTAATCCAAGCAACAACATGGATCATTTGAAGATATCTCGAGTGTGTTTTGATCCAAACCCGTTTTGAGAATAACAAAACTGCACAAATTATGTGTCATACATTATATGGTTTAGGCATGTTATTAGGCTTATTAATTAGTCTTCTTAATCATTTTCCAAATTCCCATTGTTACCAAGAATGGTGATAATACTACGTTCCGGATATTGTAATAGAGATGCTACCACCATTTGGTAAAGATGACAAGGTTGGAACGTTTTAGGCTAGTTGAAGAACATATGTTTTTTTCCAAGTTATCTGAGACATTTAATTAGCATCCATGTTTGTGACATGTTTTGTTTCATGATGCGCAAAATCCCGAGATAGAATAGATAATTTATGCTCCGTGTTCTTTCCAAAATTAATCATCAAGTGGGTACACTACAAGAAAAAGTGCCTTTAGTGACCAATTATTTTGTGACCACTCATGCTTTGGTCTCTATTCTTATAGTTTAGTCACCAATATAATTGTCGTCACTGCATTTTCGTCATTGCCATATAATTAGTTACCGTTACAAAATGTGGTCACTAAAATGTCACAATGACAAGTATTAGTGACGACAAATAATTGTCACATAGTCCCTAAAACCGTAAATCTAACATTATTCAGTGAAATATTAAGTTACCAAAAGTGGTGGTCACTGTCGAAAAAGGTATTTTAAATTTAAAGACAAAAAGTAGTGGTCACTGAGACCAAGGTTGGTGGTCACTGATTTATAAAATATTGAGACAAAAAATGGTGGTCACATAAACCCTAACCTGGTCACATAAACCCTAACCTCTAAACTAAAACCCTAACCCCTAAAATTTAACCTTAACCCCGAAATTTAAAGACCAAATATTAGTGGTCACTAGATTTTCAAATTAGAGACCAAGGTTGGTGGTCACTGATTTATAAAATATTGAGAAGAAAAACGGTGGTCAAATAAACCCTAACCCCTAAACTTTAACCCTAACCCCTAAATTTTAAAGACCAAATATTAGTGGTCACTAAGTTTTCAAATTAGATACCAAGGTTGGTGGTCACTGATTTATAAAATTTTGAGACAAAAAACGGTGGTCATTAAATTGTGAATTTTACGAGTTGGTGAATAATTAAAATGAATGCATCAGTATTATATACCAAGATCATGTATCTTTTCCAATATGAAATATTACGAAAATTTCAAATCAAAACAAGTACATTTAAACTTGTTCAATTTAAAAAAAAACGACAATGCATCAATATTATATACTAAAGTTAAGACATACTGATTATTAAATACACTGATAATTTAAGACATGCTAATTATTCGTAAGATTTTGTTATATTATGTGCTTTTTTATTTTATCTAAATAACTTTGATAAAATTAAATTTACACTTAAAAAAGTTAATAAGTAAAAATATTTACATTTAATTTAAACAAACAAGCACTTAAATTTACTAAAAATATTTGTGATTAAATTTACACTTAAATAAACAACACTTAGATATTACATTCAATAACTAACAAAATAGATCGCTTACAGTATTACACTTAAATATTACATTCAAACCAAAAACCTCATCATTCCTGCCCAGAATCCCATCTTCTCTCACTACGCCCATCGTCTCTCACCACCACGCCCGCCATCTTCTCACCACCACGCCCGTCGTCGCTCACTACGCCCGCCGTCGCTCACCACCACGCCCGCCGTCGCTCACCACCACAACCGCGCCACCAACATCTTCTCATACCACCGCCATCGATTTGAGGTAATTTGTATTGATTTGATTTGAGATGATTATGTAATTTGTTTGTGCTGAATAACTGTTCGACGAAATGCCTGACTTAGTTGTGTGTGGTTTTTGAATCATATTGTAATCGTGATTGTTATATGTCACGTAGATTTAGGGTTTATGATTCTGTGGTTTGTTTTGGATTACTATAATTTTGATACATTTTGTTGATTTTATAGTATTCCATATATGAGCCCTAATTTGTTGCCTAATTTTTGTCTAGTTAGGTTTATATGGTTAGTTTTGGATTACTATCGCGAATGTTGACGCTAGTAGCAGTGTGTGTGCAAACATAGTTGGAGACTTTTGCTAATTGTAATGATGATGATGTTAGTTGTTTGTTAATTTGTTTGTCGGTTCGAGAAGATTTGATAGTCAAAATGTCAAATTGTTTTCAATGCGTAAAAGTGAGAAATCGGATAAAATGGACAAGCCTTTTTTTGTTTATAGGGAAGGAAATACAGATGTAATAGCAGGTGCATTTGTCTGCGTTGATAAGAATACTATAAAAGTATCTCGAGTTTATAGTTTGTCACGTGATGGAGCGGTTTTTGTGTAGATTCAGTAAGGATGACGTATAATTACATGAACTTTCATCCCCTGGAACAGGATGGAGATAAAAATGTGATTAATCTCATATAATGCACATGTTACTTTTTTTTTGACTTTTCTGCAACTATGCAACTAGTTCAGATCATTATTATTTTTTTTGACTCAAAGTTTATCGCATTTGTAGGGTGACTAAAAGGTCGGTTGGATGCAAGGGCGAGTTGGATGCAAGGACTGTTTGGTACTAAGTTGGATACAAGGGTCGTTTGGTACCAAGTATTTTTCAATTGTCATTATTGAGGGTGGATATGATTCAAGACACGATGTTAAACACTTGAACGTTACATTTTTCTCTTTTGTGGTTATTTTTGTTTCCTTTGATTAGCGAGATACAAAAAATTATATGTTAAAAGAATCTTTATGTTATGCAATCATAAGTGATATATGATATCTTTGTTGTTAAAATCCGTAGGTTTCAATTTTAATGCAGGTATATATTTTGTGAAATTGCTAAATTGTTTTGTAAATATGTTTGAATAATTAACCACCTTTTTGCTATTAAGAGTGACCACCAGTTGGTCTCTAAATTATATACGAAGTGACCACACACAAGGTCACTGATGGGTGTTAACAGTGAGTTAACGGGTTCGTTATCTTTAATAAATCAGTGACCACTTTCATGACCATCATTATCGGTCACTATCTTTCAATTCAGTGACCACCTTCACCTCTTAGTGACCAAAATTAGTGACCGAATATATCGTCACAAATATAGTGACCACCGTATTATGGTCATTGGTTAGAGACGAATTTTTATTTTTGGTCTCTAATAAAAATAGTGACGGAGCTATAGTGACAAAAAGTGACCACCCAGGATTCGGTCACTAAACAGTGTTAGTGACGAATTTTATACTGATAGTGATCGACCATATTCCTTTTGTCACTAAATCCAGTTTTTCTTGTAGTGGTAGGAAGAACATATGAATAAATATAACAATGTTGTTATTATCATTATGATGAAATGAATCCTTTAGTTGTTATATTATTATTCGGGAGAGCATAATTCCAAAATGAGTGTTTTAAATTATTAAAAGCACATGCGACATCAAAATCTGTGGCTTATTAGACATAAGATCCCTTAGTGTTCAACTTTTCGTGTTTGTCACATGTGCTAGCCCGGCCAGCTAAAAGACCTGAAACAAATTAAATTAAAAGACTTGAATAAAACTAAAAACTTACGGACCACTAACTTCTTTGTATCCTCTTACAACATAACTAAGACAAGAGATAGTAGTTGTGCAACTAATGAATTTTTAGTGTATTTTGACCGCAATTCTGCATAATAACACCTATTTTTCATGCTAGCCCTTGATAGGAACTTTAATACTTTATATATATAAGTATCAATGTCGTCATCTGATAAAATAAGTGGAGCTAATAGAATTTGACAGACCTTAAAAAATAACAATAGCAGAATCAGACTGAAGGAAATGCTGTAAAACATAAAGTTGTAGCAACAAGAAACAAATAGAATATAAGCAAGTTCAAATCAAATATTAGAAAAATTTGTGTAAGTTTGTGTATATTGAATGAATAATAATGTTTGGTACATCAAGATTATATAGAATACATAATGGGCCGAATATACAATGGGCCAATACTAATACTAATCTAATACTAATAGACTAACACTCCCCCGCAGTTTGAGCGGGAGGAGACCGAACACTCAAGTTGTCACGAAAATTAGAAAACAATGCAGATGGTAACCCCTTGGTAAAAATATCAGCATACTGAAACCGATAAGGAACATGCAGAACTCGAACTTGACCAGTAGCAACCAAATCACGAACAAAATGAATATCAATCTCAATATGCTTGGTACGCTGATGCTGAACAGGGTTAGAAGACAAGTACACTGCACTCACATTATCACAATAAACAATAGTAGCAGATGACAATGGTGTAGGAAGCTCACGTAGTAAATTCCGAAGCCAACATGTCTCAGAAACAGCGTTGGCAACACCGCGATACTCAGCCTCAGCACTGGAACGAGAAATCGTCGGCTGACTTTTAGATGACCATGAAAGTAAGTTGTTGCCAAGAAAAACACAATAACATGATGTAGACCGGCGAGTGGTAGGGCAACCAACCCAATCAGCATCCGAATAAGCAACCAAGGACTCAGTAGTAGAAGAAAATAACTATAAACCATAAGCCAAAGTCCCCTGAACATACCGTAATATCCTCTTGAGAGCAGTGAAATGAGGCTCGCGAGGATCATGCATATATAAACAAACCTGCTGCACAGCATAAGTAATATCGGGTCTAGTGAAAGTGAGATACTGAAGAGAACCTGCAAGACTCCGATATAATGTAGGATCAGAAATCGGATCACCATCATCACCCAACTTAGACTCAGCGTCAACAGGAGTCCGAAAAGGGTTACAACCAACCATATGTGCACGCTCCAAAATCTCCATAGCATACTTACGCTGTGACAAAAACATCCCAGAAGAGTCACGCGTAACTAACACACCCAAAAAATAATTAAGAGCACCCAAATCTGTCATAGAGAACTCCTTATGCAAAGAAGCAATAATTCGCTGTAATAAACTATCAGAGGAAGCAGTAAACACAATATCATCCACATATAGTAGCAGAAAAGCAGTATCATCACCCTGCCGGTAAATAAATAAAGAAGAATCACACCGACTCGAAGTAAAGCCAACAATAAGAATATAAGCAGCAAACCACTTAAACCACGCCCGAGGCACCTACTTAAGACCATAAAGAGAATGCTGTAATAAACAAACATAACGCCCACTACAACAAATTGGTCATTTGTACACATTTTTTTCTTCACACTTAATTAACTGTGAACTTTATTTTTAAGATATTCACACTTATAAGTGTGTAAAAATTATTTTCACTAATAAGTGTGATAAACATGAAGTGTCATAAAAAACTTCACATTTTTAATTGTGAAAACGAAAGCTCGCATTTATAAATGTGAGCTAACACAACTATATCGTCTTCACACTTTTTAATGTGAAAAACTATGAAAAATCTCACACTTTTAAGTGTGAAGTAACTAATTTTTTTTATCACACTTAAAGATGTGAAAAGATGCAAATTTACTATTACATCAAAAAACCTCACACTTATACAAAGTGTGAACTTTCTTTGTCTATAAAAAAGCCCAATAAATTAAAAAATAAATATTAACTTTAACATCAAAGCAAAATATACCGTCAATTTCTATACCCTCTCATTTATTAGATGCATTTTTTCTTCCAAAACAAGACAGACACTAAAAGGTGTAAATAACACACGGTAAATAAAAAGTAAGCAATTTATTTTTTCTTCACAACGTAATTCAACATGGCGGATCCACATCAGTAACCAATTCATTCCATCAATTTCGGCAAATTCGTTAGGGTTTAGTAATTCATTAAGCGATTAGACGGTTAGCTTATTTGAAGGATTCGACGGTTAGCTTATTCATCGCTAACTTAATTTTATTACTTATTTTGAATAAAATGTTTTGATTGTGTGTTTCAAGTTAATTTCTGAATTCATGAGGTGTGTTATTTGTATTGTTGTTCATGAGGTGTGTTTGGCAGTAGGTTTGTAAGTGGTTAGGATTTTGAGTACGATTAATAGGGAGCTTTTGAAGCCTTCTGCTAGTGTGGCGCTTCATAGGCATAGTAATGCGCTTGTTGATGTGTTGCCGCTGTAGGCCGATTCGAGTATCTCGCTTTTGAGTCGGTCTGCGAAGCCTGGTGTTACTTATAGTGTGAGTTTTCGGCTTTTTAAGTTTTCGATTTTTTGTTAATTATATTTTTCTATTGTTATCAGTATGGCTTGAATTAGGTTAGGTTCAATGGACACGATTAGTATTGTTACTTATTGGGTTAGTTTATGGAGGTGGTTAATTAGGATAACGGGATTGTGGTTGTGACTGATTTACGGTATAACTTGAATAAAGTTAGGTTAAATGGACGTGATTAGTTTTTGTTAGTTATTGGTTAGTTTATGGAGATGATTGATTCGAATTTGTGGCGTCCACTACTGGTAGTTTATTATGTGAGGATATTGAGTACTATAATACAGAGCTCTTGAGTCGGTTTGAAAAACCTGTTTTTGGTTATCGTTTTTCTTCACTTGTAAGTAGTAAAAAAACTATTTTGCTTATATGATTCAGTCAAGCAAAAAAAACTATTTTGATGTTCTTCACCTTTGCAGCCATTGGACTTTGCTATTGTTTATCACTACAAAGTATATATATAGGATTAACTGTCCCCTTATTTAAAGTTTGCATCTGCTGATATATTTTCTTGCATCAATGGAGATATAAGATGTGGGCAGTCAACTTTTTGAAATAGGTAATCGTTAATTGACTATCTATTGATGTGCTGGGCTTTACATGCTTGGAAACTGGAAGTTAACCTGAACGTGGATATTGTCTTTATAATCATCGGATGCTAAAATAAGGTTACTATGTCTTGCATTATACTTGGATAAGTTAACTATTTACCATCTGCATTAGCTTTTTTATTTGCGAAGGATGAACCTTTAGTTTTTGAAACTCATTATTTTATTTTATTTTATTGTAAAACACAAGTGTGTGTGACCGAGCTTGCTAAATTAGCAAGAACTGTATAACTATCTAGAGGTTAAACGAAGTAGGTGAACAAAGATAAGGATTCCTGTATGTTGCAAAGAAAAGCGAAATGCATCACAACTAGTACTCAAAACTCTCACCCAAGGTTAGTATTCTATACTACTTTATAATGCATTTAGGCCTTCTAAAATTAGAAGGCTTAAAAATTCAGACTTTTTTACTTGCTTATTATGGAAAGAATTAAAAAAAATAAGATAAGGAGCTCCAATCATTGAGTGACATGTGTCACTTCTCTAACTAAAAAATAACAAAAAGGGAGGAGCTCTAAGAGCATAAGGTATGGTGACTACAAATTTTTAGCCATTTGGGCCCCACCACATGCCACCTCATTTCAACACTCCAACTTCAAAATACCCCTCCCTCACAACTAACTTCAACACAACCATTTGGGCCCACCCATCCCAAAATTTAGTTTATTTTTTTTCATTTATCCAAACAAACTAAATTTATTTAATTCAAATAATAATATTAAAAATACAAAATTATAAATTTATTTTTTATAAAATTAAAAACACACTTTATAAACAAATTTGTAAATTTAAACCTACAAATGACAAACAAAAAGAACCATAAGGGCATAAACTATAAATATAATTTTTATTAAAAAGAAAAAAAAAAAAAGACGAAAAAAAAAATAGTAACCAGCTCAAAAATTCCCTTTGTATTCCATACGTGTCAAGCCAATATCATGCATGATATTTATGTGTTCCAAAAATATGTGTTCTCCTATAAATCTTCAACATTTGTATTCCAAGCATGTGCCATGTATGATATTTATGTTTGCACAACTTCACAAATAACATGCACACACCAGAGGGCCTTCGTTTTCTTCTCATCAAACACACACACTCACACGCACAATTCATACACACACACACAACTTATTATAAATCGGAAAAAAAAGAAAATCAAGGAAAAGAAAAAACAATGGTTAAAAACTGAGAAGTTGTTTGTCCCTTTGTGTTTCACTGCAACGACGAGAAGTTCAACGAGATGGAACGGCGAGGCCACCTGGTGTGGTAGCGAGGCAACGGCGAGCACCCTTTGTATGCCACGTAGGAATGGCGAGAGGTGCTATACCACCACACCGTATGCTCTAACAAACTAAAATAAAGAGCTCCAATAATGGGGTGACACATGTCACTTCCTAACTAATTAATCACATTTATTTTTAAATTTAAATATCTATTAATCCGTTTAATTTTTTTATGATCTAATTTCACCATATTTTTTAAAATTTTATGCTCTTTAATTCAACATCCATTTTGATATATTTTTATGAGTTTTCTTTAGTAGTCGGGAAGAAGCGGAGTTGAAAAGAGAGAAACTTACTTTGAATTAGACGTAAAAATGAAAAACATTTGTTCGCTATAAAATAATCATCGGGTACCCGCCGCCGCATTGCGCGGGTACCCTTCTAGTAAAGGATAGTGTCTTGTATTATATTTCAATGTTTTATTTGTATTTTTAACGATTTATACTTCATCCTGTTGTGTAGTTGTGATGGATGTTTAGAAGCCTATAATTTGACTGTACATTATTAAAGCTTATCTTGTTTGAATTAACAATTGGCAATGCATTGTGGTCTAGATAAATGGGCATTCTTCTCGGACAACCTTCCACTATGAAAAAAATTATAACTTACAGAAAAATCAGTTATTCTATTCTCTAATCCGAGTGAGGTGTTGTCTGATGCCCGGTAGATTCATTATATGATAGCCTCTAAGCATAGGAATATATCGTGTCATTGCGAATGCTAGTAGCTATTTGAATCTCACCCACTCTTTTTGGATTATGCTATAAGCTGTTTTCAATCTAAGTTGGCCACCTGTAATACGCAGTCATGTATATTTATGGGAACTATTTTGACTTTAAATCTCCTTATGAACCAATGGTTGTGGGATATCAAATGGCTTTTGGCAAGTTTTGTATTGGATTCAATCTTCTAACTTCCTTTGTCATCTCACCAAAACAACCAATGCAACTGATCTTGCATTAGATTGTTGGTTCATAGCTCTGCAATCAAAAGGCAGTTGACTTGTAGAATTATCCATATGTAATGTCACACTCACACAATGACAGAGAACTTGTGTGCTTGTATTTACTACTTAGCTTTTATTTAATAGCCTATTAGAAACCACAAGGACCACCAAAAGGAGTCCAAAAGAGCTTTCATTACGGAATAACTATTTTGTGAAGAACAGTAAATCCTATATATATACTTTGTAGTGATAAACTATTTTGCTTATATAAGCAGCAGGTACCCTCATAGCTCAAGCAAAAAGAGCAGACCCAATATGATTCAGTCATCTTAGTTGCACAAGTGTGCAGGTACAACTTGTACTATTGGTCATAAAAATGTTCTAATTTTAGAAGCTGTCATAGTGCTATAAGCATCCTTCTCATATCATAAATGATTATTATGTCTATGAATTAGGGTCTATACTAGCAATGACCTATTTCATCTAAACCCGTTTTAGTACACTACACAAGTACACAGCCTGCACAAATACATCCTCGTAACTTTCATATTTTTTTTGAAAATAGGTTGTAAAATGCTTATATTTTTTTTGACTCTAGATTGAAAATTGGCAAATGACTACAGATGGTGAGGTTGACACTTTTAGTAGCAAGTGATTGGTAACTAGCAGGGTAGCATATCTGTTGCAGTGTTGCAGTTTGCTCTTCTGCTGTACCCACTTTATACTTTCAGTTTCATTACGGAATTTACATTATGCTAACTTTGCTCTTCCCGGATTTGTGATTGATTGACAGGTATTTACAAGATGCTTAGATCCAAAAGTAGCTTACAACAACATACAAATATATACATCCATCAACCCCGTCCTCATTCTCCATGGCCTTTGCAAGTTCTACGGCTCGTTCCTTCACCTGCATAATTTCTCTGCCATCATTTTGGTATTGTACTCTAAGCCTCTTCTTATTTAAAGAACTGATATATGTATGTGCCTAACCACAGGGTCAAACTCTCGGTGCATGAAATATTTTGCAAAACTGATTATAAGACTTTGCCTAAAATGAAATCTAAAGATGGTTGGTGACGTTTTTGGATCTGGTAGTTTCCAACTCATTTACTTCAAATGAGTCAATTCGGGTTGTGAAGTATCTCAAATGGATCACATATGAAACTTAGCTAGCGGGACAGGTCAACCTACTTGAAAGTTGCCGAAACATGGAAAACTGTTTTTGTAACTTAATTAGAACATTATTTACTCATTCTAAAGAGATGGAAAAAATGTTTCTGTGGGCCAATCTAATCCAAGCCCCTTTATTTACCTATTTTGACCCATTCCCATTTTTTTCAAAGTTGTCAAGTATAACGAAAGATATTTTATGTACTAGTCTTAGGGGGTGTTTGTTTAAGCTTTATGTAGGGCTTATGAGTTTATTTGATTTCGGCTTATATTTCATAAGCCACAGTTTTCCGGCTTAGACTTGTGGGCTTATATAAGCTTATTATGATATAATAAGCTCTTGAGCCTTAAATGAGCCAGAATATTGTGGCTTATGAAATATAAGCCGAAATGAAATAAGCTCATAAGGCTACATATAAGCTTAAACAAACACCGCCTTATAGACAAGGCGGATTGAAAATTTGTAAAACAAAACTTTACACTGGTACATTATAGGACCAGATAATGACATCTTTAAATGATTGGAGTTAATTATCTTGGGATCTAGCATAAAGTTAATTGCATCTACCAACTTGGGAAGCGAAAATTGATCAACGGGTATAGGTGAAGGCCCCACGCCTCTGGCATGAACTCGTTCTCCCCAAAAGGGTTGATCACCAAAGAATGGTACGATTGTTGTCGGGCACTGAATAGTAATGAAAGTGAAGAAGAAAGATTTAGAAACAGGCAATTAGAGAGAAAAGTGCAAAGAAAGGTTAATCAGCAAGTTTTGTTAGTGAAAACAAATCAAGGGGGTGTAAGACCAGGGATGGCCCTTGTATGTATCTTGATATGCCTCTGAACCTACCCTTCACCGGTGTTGCCTTTTTCTTTTTATGTTGCAACAGATTGAATTTACAAGTAGCATGAACACACTCCCCTGCACATATCATATTACTAGCTTACAAGGCCTGAATTACAACTACAGGAGACTAAAAACAATGCAAAAATATAACATTGGAAGAATATTGATGAAGAAAAACTCTTCTACATATCATACACAGGTTACAATAATTGTGACACTTAACAAAAAGTCTAGTACTGAATTAGATCAGATGGGAAATGGTTTCTGCAAATCATTTCCATCATTCACCCAGACAGAGCAAGACCTATATATTCACACTGCTACCTTTACAATCTTGGTTAAATGCTGATCTTTTTTCTTTGTAATCTCCCAGGTTATCATATCTTTGCATGAGAATATCGAGGTATGTTATTTGTTCCTTTTTTTCGCTTTATCCCTGTTAATAGCTTACCATGTTTTTGCTCGATGTTGCGGTGTTATACAATTATTTACTTGTTTGACAGTCTAGAGTTCACTTTGCAGTTTAATAGCGAGTAACAATGATACTTATATTTTTGTTTGACTTGGAATTTCATTTTGGAAGGAAAAAGGTTCAAATGAAATAAAAAGGGTTGCAAGCAGTTTAAGTAGTGTATCATTCCTTGGTTACTTCTAGTAAACTCAGTAGTTTCATTGTACTCTGTGTTAATAGTGCTAGATGGTATCTGGTTTCATTCAATTGTATAACAGTATATATCCAAAATACTGAATTTTGGATAAATACTGATTAGGAAAGGAATAATACCGAGATTAGGAAAAGGCAAGGAATACAGGAGAAGGCAAGGAATCAGTATTGTATAAATACTGTTGTACACACATTCTGATTTTGAATACATTTATACAATACTGATTTTGGATCCATTTTGAATACATTTATACAATACTGAATTTATACAATACTGATTTTGGATCCATATACAGGCGGTTAAACTTACACTTAAAGAATAATACCGAGATTCCTTGCCTTCTCCGTAGCGTAGGTCATCTATTTCAATTGTATAAATACTGTTATACACACATTTTTCTAATTCGCTCTAACTGCATTTTATTTGACAGATGATGTTGCAGAACTTGTAAAGACTAGTACGAGATGATGTTTCAGAACTTGTAACTTGTTGCAGAAATTTTCTTGTTCTTTTTTGTTGATTTGGATTAGAAACGAATACTGATTGATATCATTCTCATGGATAGAAAATACGTACAAGTTTTATTTCTAATAATCCAAGCTAAACATGTATTCAAATTCTTTTCACTATGGATAGCTAGTGTGTTGTAATAAATTTGGCTTATGTATGTCTAAAAGTGTACTACTTGATCAGGTATAAAATACTGTATTATGATCTTTATGTATAAATTTATATAAATATTCATTTATTTAAAAAAAAAACACACTCATCTAATGTTGTTCACAATCAAAAGTGTGAAGACTTTCTTTAAAATCCTCACACTTAAAAGTGTGAAGAATTAAAAGCTCACACTTAAAAGTGTGAAGAATTATTTAAATTCATTACGCTTAAAAATGTGAAGAATTAAAAGCTCACACTTTAAAGTGTGATGGTTTAGAAACAATTCTTCACACTTTCTTAAAGTGATGATTTAGAAACAATTCTTCACACTTTCTTCACACTTGAAAGTGTGAAGAATTCTTTCTAAATCATCACACTTTAAAGTGTGAACTTTTTATAGATCTTCACACTTAGAAATGTGAAATTATTTGCCACACCCATATGGTTCACACTCAACTTAAGTGTGAACTTTTCAATTCCACACTTTAAAGTGTGAAAATATGCTATAATAAGTGTGAAAAGTTACTTATTTTGTTGTAGTAAAGCGACCGCCATAATAAAAAAACATAATCAAGATGTGCTGAATCCCGAAATCCAGGACTATGATGCATATAAATAGACTCAGCTAAATCACCATGCAAAAAGGCATTCTTGACATGAAGCTGATGAACCGGCTAATGTCTAGAAATATCCAAACTAAGAAAAGTCCGGATAGTGCCAGGTTTAACAATCGGCCTGAAGGTCTCATTAACATCAACACTCTCTATCTGTGTACTGCCATTCGCCACAAGACGAGCCTTGTAGTGACTAAGAGTACCATCCGCCAAATACTTATGACGAAATAACCACACACATCGAACGATATTGGTATCCGTAGCTCGAGGCACAATAATCCAAGTGTTTTTTTAATAATAGCATCATATTCATCACACATAGCATTTTACCAATTACGATCATTAAACGTATCGTTATATGATTTCGGTAAGGGGAGACCGTAGACACATAAAGAGTAAGACACTGAGTGGGATAGTTAGTCCCGACACAGAAGCGTGTGACCATGGGGTTAACCAAGACCGGGTTTGGGTTAACATTTGTAGTTGTCGGAGCTTGGGAAATGGAAACGGAGGTGGACGGTTGGTTAATTGGGCTAATAATAGGTTGGTTAGTGGGACTAGTATCATGCGTGTGAAATAGGCTGATATTAGGGAGAGGAGATTGGGCTGCAGGAGAGGATCCATCATCAGGTGAATTGGAAGGCTCTTTTTTGGCCGGTGAAGGTGGGCTATTGGTAAAAGTGGGGCTACTAGGAACATGATTGGTCGTTTGAGGTGTATTAGTTAAAGGTCAAAGTTTTATAATATTTGAAATGACATTTGACGAGGCATCCAAAAAATCATACGAGGGACTCACATAGGGTGTCATGGAACCAAACAGAAAGACTGCCTCATCAAATGTAACATGGCGTGAAATTATAACTTTATTAGTCTTAAGATTTAGGCAACGGTAGCCACGGTGATCAGTGGCATGCCCCAAAAATATAAAAGGCGTGGCTCGGGATCCAAGTTTGTGTCGACATCAAGGTGGGTTAACAAAGACATCTAAAAACACGTAAAAAGACTATAATCAGGTGTAGTGCCAAAAAGGCGGGTAAAGGGGACCTCATTGTCTATGGCGCGTGATGGTAAAATGTTTAATAGGTAAATGCCCATATTGATGGTTTCAGTCCAATAATAAGGGGGTAAATGAGCTTCAAATAATAAAGTCCGAATAAGGTTAATAATTGTGCGAATCATCCTTTCAGATTTTCCATTCTATTGAGAAGTGCGTGGACAAGAAAAACGAAACTAAATCCCATCATCGGCAAATAATTTATAAAATGCATGGTTGCCAAATTTACCACTGGGGTCACACTGAAACGACTTTATTTCACACTTAAATTGAGTTTGAAAAAATTACAAAACAACATATTTGGGCAAAACATCAGATTTATTAACTAACGGATAAACCCAAACAAATTACGAATAATGATCTAAAAATAAAACATAGTATCTAAAACTAGAGAGACTCGGAATTAGAGAGGTCCACAAGTCTGAGTGAACAATATCAAAACAAGACTAAACTAAAGTAGGGGAACTAGCAAACAGAAGTCGCACGTGCTACCAAGCTGGCAGGCATGATAAAGTACGGGAGACTTCTCCTTATTACACAAAATGGAATTATTGGAAATAAAACGACATATCACTTCACTTCCTAGATGTCCAAGACACTGATGCCACGTATATTGACTATTGAGATAAGCTTGAGGAATAAGAGAGGGATTCGTAATAGGGTAAAGATATCCAGTGCTATCACAGCGGAGCAGCACCCGACGAGTTTGAAAGTCCTTAACAGAAAAACCAAAAGGATCAAATTTAACAGTATAATAGTTGTCACAAACAAACTGGCTAACATAAATCAAATTTTTGACAATATTGGGAGTAATGAGAACGTTATTAAATGAAGAGGTCGAAATGGCGTACGAAAATGCTAGAGTTGGTAACGGGAGTAGAATGCCCGTCACCAACTACAACAGATGAATAAATACACGAATTAAAAACATCGCTAAGATTATTGACAGAATCATTAAGGTGAGAATTCGCACCTGTATCCATGTTCTGATCACCGGGAGTAGGATCCTGAAGTGTCCCAACAGCAAAGGCATTCGGAAAAATAGTTTCTTGACCTAGAAGTTGTCCATGGGACCCACGACACCCTGCTGTCCCAACTGACCGGTATGATCGGGCTAACCCGCGTGACCGGACTGACCCGAGTACCCGGGTACCCCAGCCTTGTAACAAAATGTTGGGCCGAAGGGTATATAGGCTGAGGAATT
The DNA here is from genome assembly GCA_019973895.1 of Chrysanthemum seticuspe. Lineage (NCBI taxonomy): Eukaryota > Viridiplantae > Streptophyta > Magnoliopsida > Asterales > Asteraceae > Chrysanthemum > Chrysanthemum seticuspe. The sequence continues at coordinate 62,330,496 of BPTQ01000007.1, forward strand.
GGGCCAGGTAAATAAGAGGCAAACTGTTGGGCTTGGTAAGGCAAAACATGTTAGGTTATGGAAACCTGCTGGGCTATGGGTTAAAGCATCACCAGGGTTGGGAACATTATAACTCGCATGTAAAGAAACAAGGTGAATATTGGCAGCGTGATTGGATACATCAGAGGTGCCAATAGCTTGAGCAATATTATTATTTCCATGACAATCAAGTTTAGCCAAAAGACTTTGTAAACTTTGTACATCCGTGTGTGTCAAAGGTAAAAATTGTATACCAGTCGAGCTAGAGCTATGAGTAGCACCACCATGCACTCGTCATGTAAAAACTTGCAAGAAACACCAAATCGACATGAACCCTTGATGCGCGTACGAAGCGCGTTCGGGGTCAAAGGAACTTCTTTTTCTTCGAGAAAGTTTTTCAACCACCTAGGCAGTGAACCTAATCGTTGTAGTGTAGTATTGGGTAAGCCTCAGAGATTGATATCGTTCTCTAGGGGAATAAGAACACTAAGGTAAATATCTCGGGGCAATTGGTTGGGGGGGGGGGGTGGTACTTCTACCGATTACTCTACTTATCTAATTATCTAGTTATCTATTACTACAGGTAGCTATGTCTATTTGATATGTGCTCGTATGATGATTAAAAATGTGTTTACCTAGATACTATTAATCCCTAGTCATCTTTTATTGTTCGGTTGAATTGTCACACCTTATCTTAACGCGTTGTATTTCTAAGGTCATAGGGGATGCGTAGTCCCTAGTTCTTTGAGGTTACCCTTCAGGTTTAGCATACGAAATCCGCAAGCCCTTAAGCTATTTCATTCATAAGCCTCACTTTCACAAAGAATACTAAAGCATTAAACACAAGAATGATGCCTAATTGCACTCCTAAGAAAATTACAATTAAGATAAGAAACAACTTAACAATAATCAATAACTAGGTTTCATAGATCTAAGCAAACACACAAGAAGTTTAGCTAGACATGGTTAACAAAGCAAGCATACACACAATAAATTGAAGACATAATGATACTTTGGATTAAAATACTTATCTCGATGTGTAAAATAGGGTTTGGGACCCTAAGATACTGTCCAAATCGGACTACAAACGAATTAGGTTTTTTTTCTCCAAAAGTCTATCTCTTTAAATGCAGAAAAATCGAATTCTATATATAGATTTACACTTGCGACGGCATCACCTTTTGGATGGGATGCCGTCAGCTCGCCGTCATTAGGGTTTCGTCTTGGCCAAGTCATCGATGGGACGGCGTCACCTTAGAGTTGTGATGCCGGCAGTCTTCAGTTGGACCGTCGTCTTGATTCTGGATCTGGGCCGTCTGAGATGAAAAGTCTGATTGACGCCCTTCTTCTTCAAAGCCTGACGCCGTCAGGTTATACGAAAAAAAAATTCCACTGAGCCGTCTGGTACATATTTTGATCAAGTCTCTATATAGGGACGGCGTCGCCCTTTGTTTGGGGCGCCGCCAGGTTCTGTTTGAGCAGCTTGAGTGGCTTCGATCTTGACTTTGCCATTTTCTTCATGTATTCGCTCTTTTTCGTCCAAATGTGCTTCATTCCAGCATTTTACTTCCAAGAGACCTAAAAAGTGAAAAGGAATTAAATTAAGCAGTAACGGATATAAAAGTGGTCCATTAAGGGCTTAAATGACCCCTTAAAAGTGTACGTTTTAAATCCTTATCAAATATCCCTACACTTGGTATTTGCTTGTCCTTAAGCAAATGTGCTTTTGGCTAATCAATTTATATGTTAGGGGGCATGAAGCATGAGTTTAGAATAATTCATAACAAGTAAAAGCACCGCAATAGTTATAACAAGCACGGAAATTATATGCTAGCACCTCACAAGGGGTTTTTGGATTCTCTCATCTCTCGGGTTTATATGAAATATAATAAATGGAAATGGAAGATAAACACTCATTACTTGGCATAGTACATAGATTACCATAGGCTTGAGACTAGATCAAACCTCCACCGCTTTGGCGTAAGCACCTAGAAACAACTATCTAAGAGGTCTTTACAAGGGTTGTAACGTTAGGCTTACGGTAGGGAAACAAAGGGTTTTGTTGGATAGGCGATATTTAGTGGTGGCAAGTCAAAAATATTATGTTACAAGCATGAAAAGCGTGACGTTGCTAAGCCAAGACTCGAGTCACTAACTCTAGATAACTTGAAACAAACAAACATAAATTTAAAGACATAAACATAAAGATAGATGTAGGATGGTAGCCCGTATGTTTTTCTTCATTTTTTTTGCATACATTTTTACTCTACCATCCTCTACGTTAACATCAAAATATAAGGGTTTTATAGGAGCATCCCTACACTTGAGTTTTTATTTCTCTAACACTAATTGACCCGATTTAAAAAGATCAAAAACACTTGGAGTATTTAATTACGTAGACAAAGGGAATTTGAATTTAACGTTCTTTCTCGTTACTTCATAAAATATTACTTTTACCCGTGAGTCCCAATCATCCCAAAACTGTGTATAAAAGATATGACTCGACTTAGAAACCATACAAGTAACTAGATATTTGAACTAAGGGTTTAGTAATGATAACAATAATGCACTAAAGGTGAGTGAATACAAGGTAGGCTAAGGAGATTTGGGTGTACATTTGGGGGTGGATTGTAAACAATGCCCTTCATTGATATTCTGGAAAACCGAAACATCACGAGAACCGCGAAAAGGATAGGCTCTGAGGGGTTAACTAGGGGTATCGTGTACTAAAGATGAGTACATCACAAGGGTGTGGTAATTACTCGACCGATGTGGAAGAAGTAATTATAGTACAGGTTTCAAACAAGGGTTATCCTAATGCCTCTTATCACTTAGTTATTCCTAACTACACAAGTGTAGTCTCACTAGCGATCTCGGAATGCATCACAAAACAAGTTCTAGAATCTATTATACTACCGGTACACACTCTAAGCATTAAAGGTGAATGCTTTTATTCCTAAAGATCTAGGGGCGAACCTCACATTTTTGGGATGGAATTTGAGTGGTAAACGGTTTTTGTGCTAGTTATATAACTTCTATCCATGAGACGCTTTATTAAGACTAAAATTTAGCTCGTACATGTCATAAAAAATTTTAAATTTGGTGCTAAAATTTCCCTAACAAATATTTCTCATAGTTTATTACACAATTTACAAAGGACAAGACAAATAATCAAGGATAAGAATAGTTTCTAAGTTCCCGTTTTATTCTCCCTCCCTACACTTAAACTGAACATTGTCCCCAATGTTCCCCGAAAGTATCAAAGTTATGATAAAGGAAGGTAAGTAAGGAAAAGAAACTAGTACTCCCCTGATTAGCTTGGTAGGATCTGTGTGAGGTTGCGGTTAAATTCTTTTCCAAGAAGAATGCATAAGTGATAAGCTCCATCCAATGTTTTGTTTCTTCTTCTTGCCAAATATAACCTGCATACTTTTAGAAAACAAATGAAACCTTCGCGTAAAATCGGCGGTAAAACTATATATGACACAACTACACTAAGATATAATGCTTGTGGAATGGATGTTTGCATTTTTTTCTAGAAAATTAAGACCTGAGAATTTTCAAAAATTTATAAGTAGCACAGAAAACGAAAAAATGATAAGTTTTTTCTGCTTAACCTGACGTTGTCAGGCTTTAATCCTGACGCCGTCAGGTTGTCATGACTGAAACTGGTCTGCAGCGTTTTTCTGGAAAAATTACATCTTTAAAACCTGGAAAAATTCCTGCAAAACATCCATTATGACTCGATACAAGCATTTGACTCTAACAAACACACATATATATCAATTTCACTAATTGTAATTCTCATGTTCACGTTCTTCAAAAACGTATGTAATCTTCCCTACACTTATCGTTTTGTAAAATACCTTTATATGTAATTAAGACGATGTTAAAGACAAAATAAAGCATTTTCACAAAATCAAACATGAGAATAAACAACAATGAAAAAGATATATGACACACAAACAAGCAAACAATTAAGCATGGGTTGCCTCCCACGAAGCGCTTTTATTTATTTATGAGCCTTGTAGCTAGACTCGAAGTCGTGATCCTACGTGATTTCCTTACCGTCATCTTCTCCCTCATAAAGATCTGTATTGGGGGTTTCCATGGTATAGTTATGCCCTATCGTGCATCTTTCTAAGAAGTCACCTTCCCCCCAATTTGTTCTATATTTTGGTCCTAATCTCAAGCAATCCTTTTAGAACCTAAATATCTTGTTCATCACATAATATACTCCTTACATTCTTCTGAAAAGTCGAAAGGAGCGTCCTTGATGAGAAGTTGTGTCATTGGTCGGGCAATTTTTGAAAAGTCCTTAATAAACCTCCTATAAAAGCCTGCATGACCAAGAAAGCTTCGAATGGACTTAACGATATTAGGATATGGTAGTTTAGATATTGCTTCTATTTTGGCCCTATCGACCTCGATCTCATTTCCGGAGACTTTATGTCCCAAGACAATTCCTTCTCTTACCATGAAATGGCATTTTTCCCAATTCAGGACTAAGTTGGTTTCTTCACACCGTTTTAGCATCTTCTTAAGGTTGGATCAGAAAAGGTCGAAGGAATTCCCAAACACCGAAAAATCATCCATGAAGACTTCCGTGCTATCTTCAATCAATTCATGGAATATGGCCATCATACATCGTTGAAAGGTAGCGGGGGCATTGAATAATCTGAAAGGCATTCGCTTGTATGCAAAAGTCTCGTAGGGGCATGTGAAAGTAGTTTTTTCTTGATCTTCAGGAGCAATGGGGATTTGGAAATATCCTGAAAAACCGTCAAGAAAGCAGTAGTACTCATGCCCAGCTAATCTTTCGAGCATTTGAGCGACGAATGGTAAAGGAAAGTGATCTTTTCGAGTGGCATCATTTAATTTTCTATAGTCGATACATCCACGCCATCCTGTGACCATTCTTTGAGGTACTAAATCACCTTTCTCATTCTTCACAACAGTCATTCCTCCTTTTTTGGAACCACTTGGACCGGGCTGACCCAGGGGCTATCTGAAATGGGATAAATTAAGCCAGCATCGAGAAACTTGATGACCTCTTTCTTCACTACCTCTTTGATATTGGGGTTAACTCTTCTTTAAGGTTGAACGATAGGTTTGTAGTCCTCCTCCATAAGAATTTTATGAGTGCAAAAAGTAGAGTCAATTCCCTTAATGTCAGCAACACTCCATGCGATCACTCCCTTGTACTCTTTTAGAACTTCTAAGAGCTTCCCTTTTTCTTCAGTGGTTAGAGATGAGCTTATGATAACAGGGAGTTGATCCTCTCCTTGAAGGAAGGCATATTCTAGATGGCTTGGGAGATCTTTCAACTCTAAGGTAGGAGGTTCCTTGATTGATGGTTTTAGCTTATTTTCTGGCTTTTGTAGGTCAAGAGGTTCAATTTCTGCCCTACGTGGATAAAAGGAAACAACTCCAACCATCTCAGTCTCTCTCTCTTCATCATCATACATCATGCTGTTGTCGTCATTCATGAATCCGTTTACTAGATACTCATCAATACAGCTATCTGTATCATCAACAAACTCATCAACTTCTTCAATAAAATAAATGGGATGATCGTAAGAGGAAGGACGACTCATAGTATCCTTGATGTCAAATGTTAAGCTCTCGGATCCCACTCGTAAAGTGAGCTTGCCATCATGAACATCGATGATGGCGCGAGCTGTGGCTATGAATGGTCTCCCAAGGATTATCGAAACTGTGTTATCTTCCTCCATTTCTAAGATCACGAAATCAACCAGAAACTTAAAATCTCCTACCCTTACCACAACATTTTCGCAAACTCCAATGGGATATTTGATTGATCGATCAGCCAGCTGAATACTCATTCTGGTCGGTTTCAGCCCTGAATATCTGAGTTTGAGAAATAAGGAGTGAGGCATTAAGTTAACACTTGCCCCAAGATCTGACAAGGCATTTTTCATAGAGAGTGCCCCTATAGAGCAAGGAATGGTGAAACTACCCGGATCTTCTTTCCTCTTGGGTAGGCTTTTTTGGATGATAGCTGAACATTCTTCTCCTAATGTTACCAACCCTTCAAGCTTCTTCCGATTTGAGAGCAATCTTTTGAAATATGTGCTATGTTTAGGGAGATGGTAGAATGCATCGAGAAGTGGGATGGTAACGACGGCTCCCGTGAAGTAAGACAACAATATTTTATTGTCCTCTTCAGCCTTTTGGTTCTTTAGACGCGAGGGATAAGGAATTCGTGTGAGAGTTGAACGTTGGACGGGCGTCGATGCTTGTGGAGGAGAGTCGTGAGAGGTTGGAGGGGGTTCAGGTGCTCCCTCCTTGTCCAACTCAGGCTCATTGGTAGTGGGGTTTTGAACTGGGTATGGTGGATACTTGGTAGTGGTTCCAGATCGAGTAGTAATAGCATAGGTTGGATCATGCTGGATTGGACCAGGTTCACTTATTCTTTTGTGGAGTTCGGCGAACTGGCTTTCTAATTCAGCTTGCTGCTCTTGAATGAATCCTTCAAGGCCCTTTAAAAGCATATCCTTTTCCATGATGAATTGTCGAGCTCTTCTTCAAAGGTATCACGGATGGTGTATTCGGGACCCTCTTCCCCCTCAGCCTTCCATTTTAGATTACCCCAAGGAGTGTAATCATTGTTTGATAGAATACAAGGAGAGAAGGGTCACCATAGATGTCATGGCTGGAAAGGAGAGCTTGCTCATGGTGTATATTATCATCACACTCATCGCTCTCGTGTGGCCCTCCACAAATGTCGCATATAAGGTATGGGTTAAACAACCTCTTAGGCTCTTGCGACTTTGTGAGGTATGCGAGCTTCTCTTGTGCCCTCTTCATCCGATTGTCGAGAGATAATGAGTTTTTATACAAGGTAGCAGAGATACTCATTACGGTTATTGGCTCGTTACAAGTGTTGTCTTGGTCTTGGACATAATCCTCAATGCGGTCCCATCCTTCTTCTGCACTGAGATTGGAAATCTTTCGGCCAGTCGAGAAGTCAATCCCTTTTTTAGCATCGCAGGTGACATTGTTGTAAAATATTTGGACAAGCAACCAAAGGTTGATACCATGGTGTGGGGCTTGTTGAATGAGATATTTGAAACGAGTCCAGGAGTTAGCGATAGATTCTCCATCTGTTTGACGGAAGTGAAGGATTTCGCTCCTGACGGCAGCAGTTCTCCTAGGAGGAAAGACCTTTTTGGTGAACTTGGTAGTGAGTTGTTCCCAAGTAAAGATGGACCTTGGTGGTAGCTTATCGAGCCACTCTTTGGCCTTTTCTTGGAGAGAAAATGGGAAAAATCGGAGTCTAGATGTCTTCTTAGATGCTCCGTCAGCGTAGATAGTATCCACAATTTTAAAAATTGTTTGATGTGATGAATTGGGTTTTCGCTCCGTAAGCATAAATCCAGATGATGTAGGAGAAGAGTAATCTCTAAGGATTTTTTCCTTACGTTCGCTGATGTGTTCATTGACAGGAGTAGCAGAAACTTTCTCGATATGTATGCTCATATTATCATTGTCGATAGTTTTAGGAGAATTGGGGGAATATGTGGACTCTTCGTCAGTCACGCCTTCATCAAAATTGATGGTGGTGCCTTGTGGTCCCGACTCATGGAGGGCTCTTCTTCATTTATACATCTCTCTATCAGGTTCAGCAAAGGGCTGAAGAAGGGTTTTGGTGGAACTACAGGTCCTAAGCTGTCTAAGGGTGTTGGTGGGGGGAAATGGTGGATTTGGTGGTGGGTTATCACCTTCCATGATGAAAAGTGATGGGATTACTAACAAAGTCACGAAGAAGGGGGATAGACTACAAGGAAGCTAATGAAAATGAGAAAAAATCTCACTTGATATGAATCATGCAAGGGAACCTAAACGAGATAAAAATCTAACTAGCTATTCTATTCCCCGGCAGCGGCGCCAAAAACTTGATGCGCGTACGAAGCGCGTTCGGGGTCAAAGGAACTTCCTTTTCTTCGAGCAAGTTTTTCAACCACCTAGGCAGTGAACCTAATCGTTTTAGTGTAGTATTGGGTAAGCCTCGAGGATTGATATCGTTCTCTAGGGGAATAGGAATGCTAGCAAGAAATGTATTACGAAAAGGTGGGGGTTGAGGATGATTCTTTTTTTTTTCTTTTATTGGTTTTTTAGAAAGCTAAGGTAAATATCTCGGGGCAATTGGTTGGGGGGTGGTACTTCTACCGATTAGTCTACTTATCTAACTATCTAGTTATCTATTACTACGGGTAGCTATGTCTATTTGATGTGTGCTCGTATGATGATTAAAAATGTGTTTACCTAGATACTATTACTCCCTAGTCATCTTTTATTGTTCAGTTGAATTGTCACACCTTATCTTAACGCGTTGTATTCCTAAGGTCATAGGGGATGCGTAGTCCCTAGTTCTTTGAGGTTACCCTTCGAGTTTAGCATACGAAATCCGCAAGCCCTTAATCTATTTCATTCATAAGCCTCACTTTCACAAAGAATACTCAAGCATTAAACACAACGAATGATGCCTAGTTTCACTCCTAAGCCAATTACAATTAAGATAAGAAACAACCTAACAATAATCAATAACTAGGTTTCATAGATCTAAGCAAACACACAAGAAATTTAGCTAGACATGGTAAACAAGCAAGCATACACACAATCAATTGAATACATAATGATACTTTGGATTAAAATACTTATCTCGATGTGTAAAATAGGGTTTGGGACCCTAAGATACTATCCAAATCGGACTACAAACGAATTAGGTTTTTTTCTCCAAAAGTCTACCTCTTTAAATGCAGAAAAATTGAATTCTATATATAGATTTACACTTGTGACGGCGTCACCTTTTGGATGGGATGCCGTCAGCTCGCCGTCATTAGGGTTTCGTCTTGGCCAAGTCATCGATGGGACGTCGTCACCTTAGAGTTGTGACGCCGCCAGTCTTCAGCTGGGACGTCGTCTTGATTCTAGATTTGGGTCGTCTGAGATGAACAGTCTGAGTGACGCCCTTCTTCTTCAAAGCCTGACGCTGTCAGGTTATACGGATATAAAAGTGGTCGATTAAGGGCTTAAATGACCCCTTAAAAGTGTACGTTTTAAATCCTTATTAACCCTTATTAAAGTTAAAACAAAGTTTGTTTATCTTTTCCATGGATGAGGTAGAACGCCGAACATTAGAACCGGAGTTCGCCAACAAAACCATCGGTGATGTCGACGTAGAAACTACGAGTGCTTCTTGTACCCGTGACTTTAACCGCATTTCCTCTGTAGTTAGCCTAGAGTGAACGATCTTGAGATTAAAAAACGACTCCCGATGAGCAATAATGGTGGATATGTCATCATACTTTGCGGGTAAGCCTTCAAGCGCGAATGTAACCACATCATCACTATTCATAGACAACCCAAGACTAGTCAATATTGTTGTAATGGATTCAATCTTATGAAAATATGCATCAATACCCAAATAAGCAAGTTTCAATGAACGTAGTTCAGCCTTCAATGCAGTAGAGCGTGCACGCTTATTGTCATGAAAAATATCGGCAAGAATGTCTCATGCTTCCTTAACTGATTGAGGATCCTCAATAACAAGTCGTTGTTGGAGGGTTTTGGACAATTTGATGAAGGTCCAAGAGAGAATGATGGTATCAATTTTAACCATTTGGAATCGGGAGGTGGTGGTGTAGTGCTCGAGGATGCGTCATCCTTATCTTTGGCCAAGATATGATACAAAAGAGAATAACCTTTACAAAGGTACTTGAAGAAGTAAACCCAAGATGAATAGTTCATCTCTTCTACATCCAACTTGACGAGAATGAGGTTGGTTATAGTCATAAGTTTGTCAGAAAGTAGGATGGCAGGTTGTGGAGGATCAATGATAGTCATGGTCAGGGCGCATTGTGAACACATAATAAGGTTAGGGTTTTAGTGGGTAACGTGAACAGTGAGTGGTATTTATGGGAAATGGTTTAAGGAATAAAGTATTATCACAGTGGTATGTGTAGCTAGGGCTTGAATGATCAATAGTAGCAAAAAATTAAAAGGATGACCAAAAATGAATTCGCATGGTTATATAGTTGAACCAACGATCGACTAGTGTTTACACGATCAACAGTAGCAGCAAATTAAGAAGATGAACAAAAACAAAGTCATCTGGTTATATAGTTAAACCAATGATCAACTAAACCAAATATTAACTTGTCGACTGGCTACCACAGGTCCACAGCCAATGATCGACAACAATAAACAAAGAAACTAGAACTGTAAGAATAGTAGTGGAAAAAAATGATGTGACAGGATCGATTTAGGGTTTTTCTCGTTATACATTGGTATTGTTGCATGTCTCATTAAATAAACGGAGCCATACAAATAGTGTGTAAACCCTAGAGATACTTGGGCTTTAGCCCATACAAAATACATTCGAGCCTATACTAAACATACAACTAATAGTTATTGGATAATTGATGAAGAGGTATATGATCGATATATTCTACAAGCTGGTCCTTAAACCAACATTGTGTTTGGAGAAATCCCATTAGGTTTGGATTTAAGATGAGTCAATTTAATGATTTATTTGGTATGTTACAAAACTTCTCCCCATCTGAACTTCTGACTCAGTGGATTTGCAAGCTCAAAAACAATAAGATGTTCACAGTTTCTTCCATGCGTCACAAGATTGAAGAATCAACACTATTACCGAATTTTGAAATCGTTAGATGGAATAAATCCCTCTTGTTGAAGATAAATAATCATTCTTTGCGTGTCAACCTAGATCGACTTCCAACTAGGTTTAACTTGGATGTTCGAGGTAGGGACTTACATACCATTCGTTTCCTAATATGTGACGATGGGCTTGAGACATCACAACACTTGTTTGTGGATTGTTTCATTGCTAGCAATATGATCACATCTTGGTGGGGCTTCGAAGACTACACAAGAGCAATTAGTAATTTAATCTCATGGGCTGATAATGTGGATAACAATACATTGAGAAGAAACAGTTTTGATGTGGTAATCCACGCAACAACATGGATCATTTGAAGATATCTCGAGTGTGTTTTGATCCAAACCCATTTTGAGAATAACGAAACTGCACAAATTATGTGTCATACATCATATGGTTTAGGCATGTTATTAGGCTTATTAATTAGTCTTCTTAATCATTTTCCAAATTCCCATTGTTACCAAGAATGGTGATAATACTACGTTCCCGATATTGTAATAGAGATGATACCACCATTTGGTAAAGATGACAAGGTTGGAACGTTTTAGGCTAGCTGAAGAACATATTTTTTTTCCCAAGTTATCTGAGGCATTTAATTAGCATCCATGTTTGTGACATGTTTTGTTTCATGATGCGCAAAATCCCGAGATAGAATAGATAATTTATGCTTCGTGTTCTTTACAAAATTAATCATCAAGTGGGTACACTACAAGAAAAAGTGCCTTTAGTGACCAATTATTTTGTGACCACTCATGCTTTGGTCTCTATTATCATAGTTTAGTCACCAATATAATTGTCGTCACTGCATTTTCGTCATTGCCACATAATTAGTGACCGTTACAAAATGTGGTCACTAAAATGTCACAATGACAAGTATTAGTGACGACAAATAATTGTCACATAGTCCCTAAAACCGTAAATCTAACATTTTTCAGTGAAATATTAAGTTACCAAAAGTGGTGGTCACTGTCGAAAAAAGTATTTTAAATTTAAAGACAAAAAGTAGTGGTCACTGGGTTTCTAAGTTAGAGACCAAGGTTGGTGGTCACTGATTTATAAAATATTGAGACAAAAAACGGTGGTCCCATAAACCCTAACCTCTAAACTAAAACCCTAACCCCTAAACTTTAACCTTAACCCCGAAATTTAAAGACCAAATATTAGTGGTCACTAGATTTTCAAATTAGAGACCAAGGTTGGTGGTCACTGATTTATAAAATATTGAGACGAAAAACGGTGGTCACATAAACCCTAATCCCTAAACTTTAACCCTAACCCCTAAATTTTAAAGACCAAATATTAGTGGTCACTAAGTTTTCAAATTAGAGACCAAGGTTGGTGGTCACTGATTTATAAAATATTGAGACAAAAAACGGTGGTCATTAAATTGTGAATTTTACGAGTTGTTGAATAATTAAAATGAATGCATCAGTATTATATACCAAGATCATGCATCTTTTCCAATATGAAATATTACGAAAATTTCAAATCAAAACAAGTACATTTAAACTTGTTCAATTTAAAAAAAACGACAATGCATCAATATTATATACTAAAGTTAAGACATACTGATTATTAAATACACTGATAATTTAAGACATACTAATTATTCGTAAGATTTTGTTATATTATGTGCTTTTTTATTTTATCTAAATAACTTTGATAAAATTAAATTTACACTTAAAAAAGTTAATAAGTAAAAATATTTACATTTAATTTAAACAAACAAGCACTTAAATTTTCTAAAAATATTTGTGATTAAATTTACACTTAAATAAACAACACTTAAATATTACAATCAATAACTAACAAAATAGATCGCTTACAGTATTACACTTAAATATTACATTCAAACCAAAAAACTCATCATTCCTGCCCAGAATCCCATCTTCTCTCACTACGCCCATCGTCTCTCACCACCACGCCCGCCATCTTCTCACCACCACGCCCGCCGTCGCTCACCACCACAACCGCGCCACCGCCATCTTCTCATACCACCGCCATCGATTTGAGGTAATTTGTATCGATTTGATTTGAGATGATTATGTAATTTGTTTGTGCTGAATAATTGTTCGACGAAATGCCTGACTTAGTTGTGTGTGGTTTTTGAATCATATTGTAATCGTGATTGTTATATGTTAGGTAGATTTAGGGTTTATGATTCTGTGGTTTGTTTTGGATTACTATAATTTTGATACATTTTGTTAATTTTATAGTATTCCGTATATGAGCCCTAATTTGTTGCCTAATTTTTGTCTAGTTAGGTTTATATGGTTAGTTTTGGATTACTATCGCGAATGTTGACGCTAGTAGCAGTGTGTGCGCTAACATAGTTGAAGACTTTTGCTAATTGTAATGATGATGATGTTAGTTGTTTGCTAATTTGTTTGTCGGTTCGAGAAGATTTGATAGTCAAAATGTCAAATTGTTTTCAATGCGTAAAAGTGAGAAATCGGATAAAATGGACAAGCCTTTTTTTGTTTATAGGGAAGGAAATACAGATGTAATAGCAGGTGCATTTGTCTGCGTTGATAAGAATACTAAAAAAGTATCTCGAGTTTATAGTTTGTCACGTGATGGAGCGGTTTTTGTGTAGATTCAGTAAGGATGACGTATAATTACATGAACTTTCATCCCCTGGAACAGGATGGAGATAAAATGTGATTAATCTCATATAATGCACATGTTACTTTTTTTTTTGACTTTTCTGCAACTATGCAACTAGTTCAGATCACTATTATTTTCTCTGACTCAAAGTTTATCGCATTTGTAGGGTGACTAAAAGGTCGGTTGCATGCAAGGGCGAGTTGGATGCAAGGACTGTTTGGTACTAAGTTGGATACAAAGGATCGTTTGGTACCGAGTATTTTTTAATTGTCATTATTGAGGGTGGATATGATTCAAGACACAATGTTAAACACTTGAACGTTACATTTTTCTCTTTTGTGGTTATTTTTGTTTCCTTTGATTAGCGAGATACAAAAAATTATATGTTAAAAGAATCTGTATGTTATGCAATCATAAGTGATATTTGATATCTTTGTTGTTAAAATCCGTAGGTTTCAATTTTAATGCAGGTATATATTTTGTGAAATTGCTAAATCGTTTTGTAAATATGTTTGAATAATTGACCACCTTTTTGCTATTATAAGTGACCACCAGTTGGTCTCTAAATTATATACGAAGTGACCACACACAAGGTCACTGATAGGTGTTAACAGTGAGTTAACGGGTCCGTTATCTTTAATAAATCAGTGACCACTTTCATGACCATCATTATCGGTCACTATCCTTCAATTCAGTGACCACCTTCACCTAATAGTGACCAAAATTAGTGACCGAATGTATCGTCACAAATATAGTGACCACCGTATTATTGTCATTGGTTAGAGACGAATTTTTATTTTTGGTCTCTAATAAAAATAGTGACGGAGCTATAGTTGTTAGGTCACCATCTTATCACAACAATATGTATTTCTAGAGAGAGAAAGTTTTAGTGAGAGAAAGTGGAAGGAACTAATGAATGATTAATGAAAATGATAATTGCAATTAGAACCAACAACCCTCTCCCTTCTAGGGAGGGGGTATTTATAGTGTTTACATAAGTAGGGGTGTTTCCCCTTGGTTCTAGAAGAACCTTCTATCACAGCTCATGGGCTTACTACATGAGCTGTGAAATAAATTACAAACATTTATAAACCATATTAATTAACGACCTATTACAAATGAAATGACCTACACTTGATAATTAAAACATGTTCCTAACAATCTCCCCCTAAGGGTTGGTCATCATTTGTTGTCTTGCTTAGGTCGTTTGACGTCTTGAACTTCTTTGGCGTTCATGGCTTGTGACGTCTTTGATTCTTTGCATCTTTGTTCTTTGTTCTTGTTGTTGTGATCAGTTGTGAAATCTGCCTTTATCAACATCTTTAACTTTGATCTTTATCTCATAACTTTGCAGATTCTTTGACTTTGATGTAGAATCTTTCTGAAATTTTCTTTGCTTTTTGAGAGAACTTTCAATTAGTGTTGATGTTGGTAGAAGCATGTGAAAAGTCTGCACGATCTTTTCTACCCGTGAGCATCCATAAGAAGAAAAACATAAAACATGGGTTAGAAATAATCCAGCGCTTACAAGTTTGAACTTCGAAAGTGTTAACAGCATAGTGTGAAAACACATCTCTAATTCTCACAAAGGCTGTTCCTGAACTGGAGTCCCACAAGTGAGATAACGCGATGTACCGAAATACACCTACAGTTCAGATGAGTCGCTGAGGTACACCGAAGCATCACCCCACGACTGTAGACCGTTTGAGACACACTAAGCGTAACCCACAAGGAGTTACCGAAGTGACCTGCTGTCAGGGCTGTTTGATATTGACCCTGGCAGGAATTTCCATTCAATCACTGAGGATCACAATTGTGAATCCCCTCATAAATGTTCTGGCAGATTGCTAAGATCTGCGTAGGACTCTGAAATATGTCACTTGTTTCCTTATAGTTTGAACAAACAAGTGATGAATTATAAGGTGTTCCTAAGAGATCTTTTGATGAATCTCAAGGCTCTAGACTCGATTAGTGCGTTTTGATTTTCCTGAGCGGAGACTAGGGAGAGGGTCTCCTTCTTCATTACCAGCAATCTCCAAGAGAGAGTTGATAGATTACGTAGGGTTCCCTGTGAGAATGAAACAAGTTCTTTTGAGAGAACTTGAGTGGCTTAGAAGGTTTAGTGCATTGCGTCACTGGGTCCATGACGACTTTGTCTTCAATACCGGTGTCATCTTGTGACAACCAGTAGCATATGAATTGAACCCGGTGTCTGCCCTAAGTTGAATAATTTGGAGGGCTATTTCTTTTCACCCTTTTCTTGAACTTTTCTTTTTAATTCTTCAACTCCTTCTTTCTCCGATTCTCATTTTCTCCTTTTTCAATCATACCTAAGGACTTCTAAATACTAAATATTTGTGGTGTCCTTGGGTAGATCCCTCCGGCTCTGGCGGATCATAGGACGTTTATTCCTAAACTTAGTCACCTTTTAACTCCATGACTATCCTATGTTGCCACAAAACCTTTTCTTGAAAATCTCTCAAGATGTTTATGATGAAAAACATGTTTGGTAACACCTTGAGAGTTTTTGGTTTTTCAGAAATACTCCCCCTTCACATGTGCTTATGAGTTTTGACTGAAATCTGCACAGTGAGGGTAGAGCTCGCACTTTTGAATTGATCGACTCTTGATAGACAATTCCCCGCGAGACACGGTTACTTTGTATAGTTAAAGAGTTACATTGTCAGTTTTTAGGTGACAACTAGCTCTAATAACTACCTTGAAGATGTAAACACTCCTTGAAAAGGAGGTTAGACCCGTCAAAGGTCATGTCAATCAAGAGTGTCTCGAATTGGTACATTCTACTAAGATAAGTTTTGAAAGACAAATCTTTTCGATTACTGACATTCAAAGATCGTCAATTCATTGGTGATATCTGAGTCGAGCACGTTATGAGATTCCATAACTTCCTGATCAACAATTTTAATCACATTTCTCCCCCTCAAAAATAGCATATGAATGTTGTTTTTGAAAAACATGTTGATTAAAATATGCTTTTTGAGGCATTGAAAATTAATTTGGGAAGAAATGGATTTCAAGAACATTTGATTTCGAACAAAGATTTGTTGTTGCAAGACAGTTAAGAAGCTTTCGCTCCTTTAATTTGGATTGAAGCACTGAAGCGTACCACAGGGTCCTTTCGTGGAATAAGATTTTGTTTTCATTGAACAAAAGTACTCCCCCTCAAATACGGAAATATATTTGAGAGATAGCCTTCTTGAGCCGAATTTGAATCAGATTTGTTGTACTTATGAAAATTCGAACTCAAGGTTTAACTGAAAAACAGAATCACAGAATGTTTATGTAAAAATTTCAAAGTCACAATTTTTTGTTTGTTTTTTATTTTTTTATTTTATTTATTTATTTTTTATTTTTTATTTATTTATTTATTTATTTATTTTTTTTTTAAATCTTTTTGGATTTTGAAAGATTTTATATTTTTGTATTTTGTTTTTTTTTGAAATATGTATTTACAAATAAATGTTTTTAGTGTTTGACGATTTAAGAACGTTTGATTAAATTTTCCAGATCTTCTGGAGTCAAACACCGCATACCAATTTGATGAACAAGCTCAGTAAACCTTGCGGGTGGCAAGGCTTTGGTGAACAAATCCGCCAATTGGTATTGAGTACCCACAAAGTATAATTCAATTGTACCCTTTTCGACATGCTCTTTGATGAAATGATATCGGAGAGCGATATGCTTTGACTTGGAATGCTGAACCGTGTTGCAGGAGATGGCAATAGCACTCTTGGAGTCACAGTACATTGGTATCTTGTTGAATACAAAGCCGTAGTCCATCAGTTGTGATCTCATCCAAATTATCTGAGCACAGCATGCTGACATGGCAACGTATTCTGCTTCTGTTGATGACATGGATGTACAGTCTTGTTTCTTTGACTGCCAAGACACAAGTTTATCTCCGAGAAACTGAACACCACCAGATGTACTTTTGCGTGTATCTAAACACCCTGCGTGATCAGCATCTGAAAAAGCGATTAGTGAAAAACCAGAATCCTTCGGATACCAGATTCCCAAGTGAATGGTTCCCTTTACGTAGCGAAGGATTCTTTTAGCCTCATTGAGGTGTCTTTCAGTTGGTCTTGACTGATAACGGGAGCAAAGATATACAGCAAATACAATGTCAGGTCTGCTGGCTGTTAGATACATGAGAGACCCAATAATACTTCGGTATTTTGTAGGGTCAATCACTTTCCCATGTAAATCAGCGTCCAGCTTTGGTGACGTTGCAGACATAGGTGTGTTATAAGTATCACAACTGGTCATTCCATGTTTCTTTAAGATTTCAAGAGCATATTTGGACTGATTTAAAAATATGCCACGGGGAGATTGATGAACCTGAAGTCCTAAGAAGAACTTTAGTTCACCCATCATGGACATTTCAAAATTTTGTTTCATTAATTTTGCAAAAGCGTTTGAGTACTTTTTATGTGTTGAACCAAAAATGATATCATCAACGTAAATTTGAACAATTAAAATATCCTCCCCGTGACGTTGAATGAAAAATGTTGGATCAACAGTTCCTTTGGTAAACTGATTAGCAAGAAGAAATTTTGACAGTTTGTCGTACCAGGCCCTTGGGGATTGTTTAAGACCATAAAGAGCCTTTTTGAGCTTGTACACGTAGTTAGGATGTTCTGAATCAACGAATCCTTCCGGTTGACCCACATAAACTTCTTCACGGAGTTGACCATTTAGAAACGCCGTTTTCACATCCATCTGATAAACCGTGATATTCTTGTGTGCAGCATATGCCAGAAATATCCGTACAGCTTCAAGCCTAGCTACTGGTGCAAACGATTCTTCATAATCGATTCCTTCTTCTTGAGAATACCCTTTAGCCACAAGACGAGATTTGTTGCGAATAACATTGCCTTCAGCATCCAGTTTGTTTTTCCAGATCCATTTGAGTCCAATGACATAAATCCCATCTGGTCTTGGAACAAGTTCCCAGACTTCGAGACGTTTGAACTGATTCAACTCTTCTTGCATTGATTCAATCCAATTTTCATATGTCATAGCGTCTTTAATGTTTCGTGGTTCATCTTGACAAACGGTGAGTGCATAAACACAAGTTTCAGCATCAGTATGAAGTCGTTGTCTCGTCATGACTGGGTTGGAAGGATCACCAATCACATTTACTAAGGGATGATCTTTTGTCCATTTATGTGTCGAAGGATGATGATTGAATGTTGCCTGCATATTAGACGGATCCAAATTGCGTGAAGATGACTCGCCAATGTCAGGAATGGTTGGAGCCGGAGCAAATGGATTGAAGAAAGCATTTCCGTCATAATCTGCGGGTGCGGGTACTTCATGATTTTGTGATTCATCAGCTGTGTCAGTGTTGGAAGCAATGTGTTCTTCTGTTGATTGAGAATCATTCAGAGGTGCATCTGGTGCAACAGTTGTTGTTGTTGGAGCAGATGTATCGGTTATTGGATTATGATCAGGGTGTGCAGCGGAAACAGTCGATACATCTGGAGCACTACTTTCGGGAATCTCATCAAACAGAGGAGTAAACAAAGTTTCCAATTGTTGACGAGTGAATTCCATAGGTGGAACAGCTGATGAAGAGGGAAAATTTAGACGGTTGGATGCGGGTCCTAAGCGGTTTTGCTCAGAAGCCATATCTGTAAGCTCATCAAAGTTGACATGAACGGTTTCCATCATTTGTCGAGTTCGACGATTCCAAACTCTAAATCCTTTCGAATTTTCACAGTAACCAATGAA
This sequence comes from Chrysanthemum seticuspe, assembly GCA_019973895.1. Taxonomy (NCBI): domain Eukaryota; kingdom Viridiplantae; phylum Streptophyta; class Magnoliopsida; order Asterales; family Asteraceae; genus Chrysanthemum; species Chrysanthemum seticuspe. The sequence continues at coordinate 62,349,583 of BPTQ01000007.1, forward strand.
CACTCCAATGTCAGCTTTCGGCTGAAGTTTACCAATATCATCACGATCATTTTTCGGATAACACAGTGCACCGAAAACATGAAAATATCTGATATCTGGTTTGCGGTTGTGAACAATCTCATATGGAGTTTTATTATGGCGTGTATGAATGATGGAACGGTTTTGAGTTAAACATGCAGTTGAAACAGCTTCAGCCCATAAGAAACCCGGTAATTGTGATAGAATCAACATCGTTCGGGCAGCCTCCACTAACGTTCGGTTTCGTCTTTCAACAACACCATTTTGTTCAGGAGTACGAGCAATCGAGGTCTGATGTGTGATTCCAACTTTCTCAAAATAAGCACGAAGTGTTTGATTTTTGAATTCAGTTCCATTGTCTGTTCTTATAATGCGGACAGTGTTTTTGAGTTGAACCTGAATCTTTGTGAGAAAGGTGATAATCATTGTTGGAGCTTGATCTTTAGTGCGGAGAAAATAAACCCTAGTCCATCGTGAATAATCATCGAAAATAACCAAAATGTAGTGTTTGCCATTCACACTTTGTACACGCATGGGACCACATAAATCCATATGAAGCAAGTGAAGAACATGTTGAGAACTTGGTTATGGTTTTGAGGGAAAGTTAGATCTTTTGCTCTTGCCTTGTTCACAAGCCGAACATAAATGATCTTTGGTGTACCGGAACCGTGGAAGACCATCAACTAACTTATGACGAGCAAGTTCAGTCATGGTTTTGAAGTTCAAATGAGAAAGCCTTTTGTGCCATAACCAAGATTTTGTCGAAGTGGCTTTTGAGAGAAGACAAATCGGTGAAGATGCAATCATATCGGACATAGGAATCGTATAAAGATTTGTGCTCCGATTGCCGGTGAGTAAATCATGTCCTTCCAAATCACGTACGTAACATGTGTTGGAGCGAAACGCAACTTCCAAATCAGCATCACAGAATTGTCCAACTGAGAAAAGATTGTGTCCAAGACCTTCAACTTAATAAACCCGACTGATCTCTATGTTTCCATTAACATAATCTCCATATCCCATTATTGCAGCAAAATGATCATTCCCGAATCTGACAGTACCGATGAACTTTGAAACAAAATTTACTAACAGCTTTAGATTGCCTGTCATATGCCGGGTACATCCGCTGTCAACAATCCACAGAACGAGTTGAATCACCTGCAACACAAGAAGACAAAGAGGGTGGTATGATAGAAGTAGTGGAACCCAAAGAGTTAGTGGGTTCCATTATGTTAGTGTTACACACATTTGCACATTTAGGAATCCATTTAAAACTTGAGGTACGCTGCAACCATTGTTGCCATAACCAATTATTTCTCGCTTTGATCTTAGTGAAGTCACTAGGTGAGTACACTTTCTTAGGAGATGTTTTTGCAGTAATGGGTGTGTCTACAGATTTCTCAGAAACTACACTGTGCACCTTCCCTAAATTCGATTTCGCAACTATAGTGGACCTAGAGAGAGGGCCAATAATAGATTTCTTAGAACGAGCTAACAGAGAATTTGCAACACATTTTACATGATTACCAGACATCATACTCTTACGACAAAAAACACGGGAAGCATTAACGTTTGAAACGTTTACAGACTTATCATTCGTTACACTGACATTAGAATTACAATTTGCCAAATTTGAATCTAAAGCAGATGCAACATGATTTTTATTCGATTTCCTAAGAAGAACTTCTACTTCTGATGTCGGACGAGTGCTCTTTCTATGTTGCGAGATCCTAGTATTTTCTTGTTGTCTCTTATTCTCGGATCTTCTAACATTAGTAGACGCAACTATTCCTGTAGAAGTGGAAGAAAGAAAATTAGTTCCCTGAGTTTTATCAATTATATACATGCCAGGAGCAATCACTTTTGTTTTACTAGACTTGCTAGTTTCTTGTTTAGCTAACTTTTCTTTAAGCTCAATGATGATGTGTTTTTGATCCTGAATTATGGAATTTAATCTTCCTTGGTCACCCAACATTTGTCGAGTATATTCAACATGGTGATCAAGTTCTTTTGACGCTTCAGAACGAACAGTTTTGAGAGAATCAAAAATCGTTTTATATTCCTGTTTGACTTGTGCAATCTCTTGTTCATATTTGAAAATTTGACACTTTAACGATGCATTTTCATCATCAAGACATTCGACTTTTGAAATTCGCGACTGATCCAAAGACACCTTTTCCCTGTGATTTTGTAAAGCAATTTCAGATTCAATTGTCTTAGACTGACACCATTGAAGTCTTCGTTTAAGTTCAGAAATCTCCATTGAAAGTTTAGATTTGACATCATCATTTTGTGAAAACATTTTTTCATTTTCCTCTTTTAATTTCTCAATTTCATGTCTTAACATCTGATTGTCCATTTCCAACGTTTGAACCATATTGAGATTCTCAGCAGTTAACACAGTATCATTCACAGAAGCAAATTCACAATATATAACCACAGAAGCAATATTAGCAGAAAGAGCATCTTCTAACAATTGATCAAAGGCATTTTGAAGATCTTGGTTTTTGCATTGTTCTTGTGAAACAGAGTTTTCAATTGTGTTAAAAGCTTCAATCATTGAAGTCACCTCTTGTTGAAGTTCCCTTTCCCAGTGTGTTGCACACAGACGCAAATGTGCGACATGAGGTGAGATTTGGGTTTGAAACATTTGTCGTTGCTCTCTTGCATAAGCAGATTGAAAATTAGATGCTTTTAACTCAGAATTTTTCTCAATTGCCGTTTCTAAAAACGAAATATCTTCCATAAATGTTTGAAAGTATCGTAATACTAAACAAGATTTAGGAGTTTTTGGCAATGAGTTGCTTTTGCAAGAGGACGGTAATGAACCATTTATTTGTGCAACATTGTGAATGGGGCCTTCAACACAAGATGCCTCAGTTAATTCAGAAAGATTATACGATGGTCTTGAAATGACATTTAATTTGTAAGACGCATTTTCTCTTGTGTAATCATATGGTAAAATTCCATTTTGTCGCATGTTTAAGCGACTTCGATCATCTTGTACCCATTGTTCCTCACAATCAAATACAACAAGTTGCATGCTTGGATCTAAAAGACATTGAGCACTATACAATTTGGGCATGTCCTTGAGAGCTGTGTGAAGAAAACGTGGGTGATTATACCCAAGAGCAAAACGTTTTGAGTCATCAGGACTCGGAAGTAAAGTTGACATTTCAATCTGTTTTACTGAGTGACCAATCTTATATACAACAGTACCAAAATCTTTTAACCGTCTTTCCAATCGAAGAATTTCCTCGATTTGATCATCAATGCGTTTCTTAGATTTCTTCTTGAATTCAGAAAAATTTGACCGACTTTTTGAAAAATCTTGTTTAGTATTTGAAAGTTCCGTTTGAAGATTTTCAATGTTTTTCTGAAGTTCAGACTTTTCTTGTTCAATTTTAGAAATCTTTTCGTTATTTGACGCAACAATTTCATGCATTTGATGTTGAAGATTTTGTTCGTTAACGTAAGATTTTTGAAAGGCCACTTCAAAACTTGTTTCGCGAATGGTTTTTGTTTCAAAATCATTTATTCGTTTTCGACAACTCTCAAGTTCAGCAGTCAAGGAAGTAATCTCAGCCCTAAGGTTTTGGTTTATCTCATTACATTTTTCAGTTTTGGCTTGCAATGGCAGAAGTAATGAATTCAGATATTCTGAATCTGGACCATGAATTGCTTCACTCTGTTCAATATGCTCATTATTTTCATCATCACTTAGGTCATCAAATGTAACCACGGGGTTAATTTGATCAACTTCATTATGATTAAATAATGATCCATGTTGAACAGATTGCTGCTCATCAGATGCAGATGCAGACACAATTGCATTTATGAGGCATATATCAGTGTCAGGTACTTGAGATAGACCGTCTGTGTCATAGACCGGTCCATTCGCTGTTTGACTGATATGATGTTCTTGCATATTTGCCATCAAAACAACTGCAGCATTTGCTTCCAAATCTTCATATTCATCATCTGAAAGAGTATCTGCCATAAAACCTTGTTGAGTTTCACTGAGTTCCCCTCCTGCTTCATCCTTATATGCCATCAGCATGACATGCTTATAGTAATCTCCTCCTCTTGTTCGTGGTTCAGGACAAGCATTAGCAAGATGTCCTTGCTTTTTGCAATTATAGCAACGAATAGTAGATCCTGAAGCCGGTGAATTCCCTGTTTCCACAACTTGAATATTTCTCTTGAAGTTATTATTACCCGATCCCCCTGCTGATGTTTGACCATTTCCAGAATTACCAGAATACCCACTTGTAATCATACGACGATCACTAGTTCTGTTCTGAACCTCAACTTTGCCACCTTGGATAACTGCGTGACTTTTGGGATTTGATGATGAACGAAGACGATTGTTTGACTGAGTAGAGAACTTGGAGAAGGCTTTAGCAATAAAGGCCATTCCATGATTTAACGCTTCAAATGCATCAACTTGATCATCATTGATTTGAGCAGAGTATGCAGTGTTAGTATCTCCTTCAGGTGTGAGTTGATGAGAAGGTGTAGGTGGAGCATAACTAAAGTGACGTTGTTGTTGATCAAAAGCATGATTTGACTTTGGGTAAGGAGTTGGATAACCATGTGCCATGAGAGCAATCTGATCAGCAATTGGTGGTTGAGGGAAACCATGTGTGCCACGAGCTTCTTTATCTTTGAGAACTTCATATTGATGATGTTTCAGATAATCATACAATAACCCATACTTAACATCATGAAGATCCTTGACTTGTCGAACAAAAGTAACATACTTATGCCAATCCGGTCCTAATGAGTTCAGAAACTTGGTGTTAATAGCAATTGTTGGAAGATCAATCTTATGTCGATGCAAATCATTGACCACATTTGTGAACCGATGATAATATGATTCAAGTGATTCCCCAGGCTCAATGGTAAACACATCAAAGTTGTGATATAGCTTAGACTCCATGTCGATCTTACTTAGTTCAGTGCCTTCCATCAAAAGATGAATTTGTTCCCACATAGCTTTTGCAGTTGTCTGTGCATCAATACTTTTGTAAATCGGATTAGGAATTCCAAGAAGTATTTGTTGCATAGCAAGCTCATCGGCTTCAAGATGAAGTAGTTGTTCTGGTGTTAAACGACTAAGTGGAACAATTGTGATAGTATCAGGTCTTGGTGGAACAGCTGTAGGATCTCCGGGAACAGTTTCAGTTGGCATTTGAAACGGTCCTTCTAATATCACCTTCTTCAGATACTTACCATGAGGTTTCTTGAGTTCCATATACCTTAGAAATCGACTTGACCATTGCACATAATTGCCTGGTGTAAGCATTGGAGGACGAGTATCCGAACCAGCTTCGTGAATCGATTGCTGACTAGTTACAGCTTCGCACATTTGAGAAAACCAAGTTTGTTGTTGATGGATTTGTGGAACCATTGACATTCGTTGTTGAACTTGTTGAGAAGGTTGTTGTGGAAGAGCTTGTTGAGGATAATAAGGATAAGGGTAATTCGGATAAGGTGATTGAGACATAATTGTTGTTGATTTGATATTGAACGTGAAAGATAATTAAGGTTGAGGATGATTAGACTTAGGTAGATGAGTAGAAGTAAACCAAACTTGCAGAAATCCAAACTTGCGGGCAATAAAGTCGCCAAATTTCAGAACTCGCCAAATTTCAAACTCGCCAAATTTCAAACTAGCCAAATTTCAAACTCGCCAAATTTCAAACTCGCCAAATTTCAAACTCGCCAAATTGCCAAACTTGCCAAATTGCCAAACTTGCCAAATTGCCAAACTTGCCAAATTGCCAAACTCGCCAAATTGCCAAACTCGCCAAATTGCCAAACTCGCCAAATTGCCAAACTCGTCAAATTGCCAAACTCGTCAAATTGCCAAACTCGCCAAATTGCCAAACTTGCCAAATTGCCAAACTCGCCAAATTGCCAAACTTGCCAAATTGCCAAACTTGCCAAATTGCCAAACTTGCCAAATTGCCGAACTTGCCAAATTGCCAAACTCGCCAAATTGCCAAACTCGCCAAATTTAGAAACTAGCCAAACTGCAAACTCGCAGAAATTCAAATAGAAACTCGCCAGAATGCGTGGCTAACTCGCCAAAACTCATAAAAACGCGCAGAAACACGTATTTAGTCCAAAAAATTCATAAATTTCAATCTAAAACACGTTTTTAAGTACGAATTTCTATTAAATCTAATCAATATTAACCTAAACTATCCCTTGGCTCTTGATACCACTTGTTAGGTCACCATCTTATCACAACAATATGTATTTCTAGAGAGAGAAAGTTTTAGTGAGAGAAAGTGGAAGGAACTAATGAATGATTAATGAAAATGATAATTGCAATTAGAACCAACAACCCTCTCCCTTCTAGGGAGGGGGTATTTATAGTGTTTACATAAGTAGGGGTGTTTCCCCTTGGTTCTAGAAGAACCTTCTATCACAGCTCATGGGCTTACTACATGAGCTGTGAAATCAATTACAAACATTTATAAACCATATTAATTAACGACCTATTACAAATGAAATGACCTACACTTGATAATTAAAACATGTTCCTAACAATAGTGACGAAAAGTGACCACCCAGGATTCGGTCACTAAACAGTGTTAGTGACGAATTTTATACTGATAGTGATCGACCATATTCCTTTTGTCACTAAATCCAGTTTTTCTTGTAGTGGTAGGAAGAACATATGAATAAATATAACAATGTTGTTATTATCATTATGATGAAATGACGCCTTTAGTTGTTATATTATTATTCGGGAGAGCATAATTCCAAAATGAGTGTTTTAAATTATTAAAAGCACATGCGACATCAAAATGTATGGCTTATTAGACATAAGATCCCTTAGTGTTCAACTTTTCGTGTTTGTCATATGTGCTAGCCCGGCCAGCTAAAAGACCTGAAACAAATTAAATTAAAAGACTTGAATAAAACTAAAAACTCACGGACCACTAACTTCTTTGTATCCTCTTACAACATAACTAAGAAAAGAGATAGTAGTTATGCAACTAATGAATTTTTAGTGTATTTTGACCGCAATTCTGCATAATAACACCTATTTTTCATGCTAGCCCTTGATAGGAACTTTAATACTTTATATATATAAGTATCAATGTCGTCCTCTGAGAAAATAAGTGGAGCTAATAGAATTTGACATACCTTAAAAAATAACAATAGCAGAATCAGACTGATGGAAATGCTGTAAAACATAAAGTTGTAGCAACAAGAAACTAATAGAATATAAGCAAGTTCAGAACAAATATTAGAAAAATCTGTGTAAGTTTGTGTATATTGAATGAATAATAATGTTTGGTACATCAAGATTATATAGGATACATAATGGGCCGAATATACAATGGGCCAATACTAATACTAATCTAATACTAATAGACTAACAATCCCCTGCAGTTTAATCGGGAGGAGACCGAACACTCAAGTTGTCACGAAAATTAGAAAACAAGGCAAATGGTAACCCCTTGGTAAAAATATCAGCATACTGAAACCTATAAGGAACATGCAGAACTCGAACTTGACCAGTAGCAACCAAATCACAAACAAAATGAATATCAATCTCAATACGCTTGGTACGCTGATGCTGAACAGGGTTAGAATAAAAGTACACTGTACTCACATTATCATAATAAATAATAGTAGCAGATGACAATGGTGTATGAAGCTCACGTAGTAAATTCCGAAGCCAACATGTCTCAGAAACAGCGTTGGCAACACCGCGATACTCAGCCTCAGCACTGGAACGAAAAATCGTCGGCTGACGTTTAGATGACCATGAAAGTAAGTTGTTGCCAAGAAAAGCACAATAACCTGATGTAGACCGACGAGTGGTAGGGCAACCAGCCCAATCAGCCTCCGAATAAGCAACCAAGGACTCAGTAGTAGAAGAAATTAACTGTAAACCATAAGCCAAAGTCCCCTGAACATACCGTAATATCCTCTTGAGAGCAGTGAAATGAGGCTCGCGAGGATCATGCATATATAAACAAACCTGCTGCACAGAATAAGTAATATCGGGTCTAGTGAAAGTGAGATACTGAAGAGAACCTGCAAGACTCCGATATAATGTAGGATCAGAAATCGGATCACCATCATCACCCAACTTAGACTCAGCGTCAACAGGAGTCCGAGAAGGGTTACAACCAATCATATGGGCACGCTCCAAAATCTCCATAGCATACTTACGATGTGACAAAAACATCCCAGAAGAGTCACGCGTAACTAACACACCCAAAAAATAATTAAGAGCACCCAAATCTGTCATTGAGAACTCCTTATGCAAAGAAGCAATAATCCGCTGTAATAAACTATCAGAGGAAGCAGTAAGCACAATATCATCCACATATAGTAGCAGAAAAGCAGTATCATCACCCTGTCGGTAAATAAATAAAGAAGAATCACACCGACTCGAAGTAAAGCCAACAGTAAGAACATAAGCAGCAAACCGCTGAAACCATGCCCGAGGCACCTGCTTAAGACCATAAAGAGAACGCTGTAATAAACAAACATAATCCAGATGCTCAGGATCTCAAAAACCAGGTGGCTGATGCATATAAACCGTTTCAGCCAAATCACCATGCAAAAATGCATTCTTGACATCAAGCTGATGAACAGGCCAATGTCGAGAAATAGCTAAACTAAGAACAGTCCGAATGGTGCCCGGCTTAACAACCGGACTAAATGTCTCATCAACATCTACTCCCTCCACCTATTTGCTACCATTGGCAACAAGACGTGCCTTGTACCGACTAAGAGTGCCATCAGCCAAATACTTATGGCGAAATAACCACATACACCTAACAATATTAACACCCGCAAGACGAGGTATACAAGTCCAAGTTTTATTCTTAATAAGCGCATTATATTCATCAAACATAGCATTTCGCCAATTTGGATCATCAAGAGCATCCTTATACGACCTAGGTGAAGGAGAAACAGTGGACACATGACCAGCATACTTAGGATTAGGACGAATAGTCCCGACACGAGAACGTGTGACCATGGGATGAATCGAAACCGGATTCGGATTAACAGTTGGAGTTGGTGGATCTTGGGAAATGGAAACGGGGGTGGGATGTTGGTTAGATGGGCTAGTGGCATGTGTGGGAAGTGGGGTGGTAATATGAGGCGCAGTTGGGGAAGGTGGATCGTGTGTAGGAGAATTACGCTCATCAGTGTGGATAGTAGGAGCAGGCGGGTTAGGTTGAGGTTGAGGTGAAGCAGTAGTAGATGTAGGTGACTGTTTGATTATATTGGAGATTAAATTTGAGGTGTCGTCCAAAAAATCATACAAGGGACTGACATTGGGTATCGTGGAACCAAACGGAAAAACTGTTTCGTCAAACGTAACATGTCGGGAAATGATTATTTTATTGGTGTTGAGGTCCAGACAACGGTAGCCACGATGATTAGTAGCATGGCCCAAAAAGATGGAAGGTGTAGCACGGGCTCCAAGTTTGTGGTCAGCATCAAGATGAGGGTAACAAAGACACCCAAAAATACGTAAAAGACTATAAGCTGGTGTAGTGCCAGTAAGGCGGGTGTATAGGACTTCATTGTCAATGGCACGTGATGGTTATATATTCAAGAGGTAAACGGCCATGTTGAGGGCTTCAACCCAATAGTTAGGAGGGAGATGAGCTTGAAACAGTAAAGTCCGAATTAGATTATTAATGGTGCGAATCATCCTTTCGGATTTTCCATTTTGTTTGGAAGTGCGTGGACAAGAAAATCTAAATTCAATCCCATTGTCGGCAAATAATTTATGAAATGAGTGGTTATCAAATTCACCACCATGATCACACTGAAATGACTTAATTTCACTCTTAAATTGAGTTTTAACAAAATTACGAAACAACAAAAATTTGGAAAAAAAACATCAGATTTATTAACTACAGGATAAACCCAAACAAACCGTGAATAATGATCTAAAAATAAAACATAGTACCGAAAACCAGACTGACTCAGAATTGGGGAAGTCCACAAATCCGAGTGAATAATGTCAAAATAAGACTGAATTAAATTAGAAGAACTAACAAACGAAAGTTTCACGTGTTTGCCAAGCTGACACGCATGACAAAGCACGGGAGACTTCTCCTTATTACACGAAATAGAATTATTGGAAAAAACACGATGTAGCACTTCACTTCCTGGATGTCCAAGTCGTTGATGCTACGTATATTGACTAGTGAGATAGACTTGAGGAATAGGAGAGGGCTGTGTGATAGGTAGGGCTGTAAACGAACCGGACGAACACGAACGGAGCCTTGTTCATGTTCGTTCATTTAATTTTAACCGGACAAATAAACGAACACGAACGCTTAAACGGACGAAATTTCTTGTTCATGTTCGTTTATTAAGAAAATGAGTTGTTCATGTTCGTTTATTTTCGTTCATTAAAACACTAAACGAACGCTAAACGGACATAAACGATCGAACATAAATAAATATAGACAAACAAACATAAACTTTATGAAATTATGCATCTAATATTGTTTTATAAGTGTTGTTTTGTTTAAACAAACTAATTTTAAAATTATCCAATTAAAAAAATATGATATACGAGCATAAATAAATAAATGAACATAAACGAAGCTTAACTAACGCATAATCGGACGTTCACGACCATAAATAAACGGACGTGACTTTTGTTCATGTTCGTTCATTTAACTAAACGATCGTAAAATATTGTTCATGTTCGTTCATTTAGTAAATAAACGAACATAAACGTACTTTTTACCGAACGGTTCATGAAATGTTCACTGAACGTTCAGTTCGTTTACAGCCCTAGTGACAGGGTATAGATCTCCAGTGCTATCACACTGGAGCAGCACCCGGCGAGTATGAAAGTCTTTAATAGAAAAACCAAAGGGATCAAATTCAACAGTACAATAATTATCACAAAAAATTGACGAACGGAAATCAAATTTTTGACGATATTAGGAGTAATTAAAACATTATTTAAATGAAGAGGGCAAAAAGGCGTAGGCAAAATACTATGTCCAGAGTTAGTTATGGCAAAAAGGCGTAGGAAAAATACACGAATTAAAAACATCACTAAGATTATTGACATTATCGTTAAGATGTGAGGACGCACCTGTGTCCATATTCCAATTACCGAAAGTAGTATCCGGTAGAGTCCCGGAAGTAAAAGCATGTGGCGAAATAGTTTCTTGACCCGCGGGACCCGGTTGACCAGTTTGACCAATTAGACCCCCTGGCCTCCTTGATGAACCTGCGTACCTAACTGAACCGGGTAAACGAAAGACCCCCTTGTTGACCTTGCGTAGCAATATGATTCCCTTGAACTCCCTGGTGCACCACATGTGCATTCCGAACCCCCTGACCCCAAAAGTGACCCTGCATACCAAACTGGACCCCTTGTGGAACTGCGTGGACTAGTTGTGGAGCCTGGTGCATAAGCTGAGGTCCAAAAGAACCTGATGCATAACCTGAGACTTGTGTTGGATTAACAAACCCCGGTGGGCCTAACATAGAAGCATAATGTAGACTCAAATAAAAAGCCATAGGAGTAGTAATATTGTGAGATTGTGTCACCGAAGGAGTAATATTATGTTGCACACGAGGGGTATTGTTCACAGTGGGAGTCAAACCATTATATTCAAGGTTGACCAAGAGGCCTTGCAAGATTTCGAGTTTATTTTTTGTTAAATTGGTGCCAGTCATGATGGGAAACTGATAACAAATATGTCAATCGGTGGTGCTAACAAATATGTTAAACGGTGTTAACAAATATGTCAATTGGAGAAACAAAGTGGTATTAATGATTCGAATAAAATAATAACACTAATAGGGAATCTTGGTTGAGAAACAAACTTTGAGAACAAAGTGAGTGGTCGAACAGAATATTCAATCGTTGGTGTAGAGTAGCCCTTGGTTAAATATTGGTCTACAAAAACAGGTGTAGAGTATACGTTGTTGTAGGCTAGAGGTTAAACAGAATATTTAATCGTTGGTAATTGTTGAAGGTAATCGACCAAACAAAAGTAAGGGTTTAGGGAATCGAACCAATACACTGTTGAATTAACAATCAAAGTCGACAACACACTTGGTCGACAAACAATCTAAAAAACACAACTCGACAACACAAACGGTCGAGAAACAGTAAACTAAACGAAGAAAAAAAATTGCGGAAACAAAGAGTGGATCGGTTAGGGTTGATACCATGTAAGTTTGTGTATATTGAATGAATAATAATGTTTGGTACATCAAGATTATATAGGATACATAATGGGCCGAATATACAATGGGCCAATACTAATACTAATCTGATACCATGTAAGTTTGTGTATATTGAATGAATAATAATGTTTGGTACATCAAAATTATATAAGATACATAATGAGCCGAATATATAATAGACCAATACTAATACTAATCTAATATTAATAAACTAACATCTGTTTTGTCCATTATTGAACATCAGGCCATAAAGAAAGTTGTTTTTTTTTTTTTTTTTTTTTTTTTTTTTTTTTTTTTTTTTTTTTGAACTAGCCATAAAGAAAGTATTGGACCAGTCTATTCTAGCTTCCAAAATTTTAGTAGGTAATTTGGACATGGTTCAAAAATAATATAGCAATATATGTGTTTCAGAACATTACATTTGATGGGATACATCTCCTACTATTTTGCTATATATCCTTTAAACAGATTTATCTTTTATAATTGGGTAAAAGCCATAAAATAATAACGTACTTTTTAAAATTTACTGACTTGAAACACTTACTTTTTTATTAACATATACACCCACGTACTTTCAAATTTTGTTCCGACTTTACACATATTGTAATAAAATAATATTATTTAATATGATATTATATTAATATAAATCGGTCATATGGGTGAAGTCGGAACAAAATTTGAAAGTACGTGGATGTATATGTTAATAAAAAAGTAAGTGTTTCAAGTCGGTACATTTTAGAAAGTACGTTGTAATTTTATTGTTTTTACCCTTTATAATTTTTGAATGATAATCCAAATTCCCACATTATATTATACAAAAAAGTAGAAAAAAGTCTTTCACATACCTTTTGATAGCAGAACTCTCGATATTTGAATGTCATTTTGAATGAAAAAGTTAACGGAACCTTTTTTTAAAACTGAAATGAAAAGTAGTACTCCATATTCTCTTAGATATATGCATCCATCAGATATTGGAATCCAAGAAACGGGATAGCTTACCTCGAATCTACGTTGTAAACAATTAAATCGATAGATAAATCTAGAAAATCAACATACATTTTTGGAGATTAGCCCTCGATAGTCTTCCAACAAGGTGTAATCTAGATTCTAGCTAGCGGAATTGATGTCGATTCAACTCGTTACCATGTAGGTGATGAAGCCTTCAAAACTTCTCAAGACCTTTTTCATGAATGCCCTGTGGCGGTTGGCTTATGAAATAGAATCACGGCTTGGTGGGTTGTGGAGATTACCCAAAAGATTTGTTATCTCTTATATCGTGGGCAAATACGGCTAATAAAAAAAACTCGGTTAAAAATTACCTTGATGTTGTCGCTCCAACTATGTGCATCATTTGGAAGTACACAAATAATATTTGTTTTGGTTCAAATCCTTTAAGGAAAGACACTCTTGAAGAAAATATCAAAGTGCTTTCTCACATTTGGATTTCACATAAGAGTAAGAAACTAAAACCACCGTGGTATCATTGGATTCGCGATCCAATTAAGCCATGTATGATTGATACCCCGTCTCTCTATGGCACACAACAAGAGCACACAACAAGAGCACACAACAACCGTGTAAAAACAATCAAGAGTAAGAAACTAAAACCACCGTGTAAAAACAATCAAGAGCACACAACAACCAACATGTACACCCAACCAACCACCCCGTGGTGTAATTTTATTATAACAATGTCAAGTAGATAAGTCCCCAATCGGATGCTTACCAAACAAATACACAAGAAAGGATTGATCTCTTCTAGGAAGACACCAATCAACCTCACTACAAGAACTCTCAACACACAAACTACAAGATCAAATAAAGAGATTGATCTTGATACAAAACCCTAACAGATATCAAGATTGATATCAACAATAACCAGACTAATATGAAACGTATAGAGAGAGAGAGTAAAACAACTTTGATTGTGAGAGAGACTAAAATGAATACCCTAACTCAGATAAAGAGGTTATATAACCTTCAAAGTTGCACTCTAGCCCCTTGACTATAAATCTTGACAACTCTAGCAAAGACTTGAAAACACTTGAGAATGAGAATCAGATAATGACAACTTCAGTCCTCTAATAATAGAAATAAGCTTGAACAATATCTTCAACACCCCTCCTCAAGCTGATTTCCAGAACTCCCTTCAGCTTGACCATCACTCATACCAGAACCAGAGTTATTAATACCTGCAAACATATCAAACAAACCAAGATTTTTGCAAAGCACCTTATGTTGAGCTTGACCAAGACATTTTGTAAAAATGTCAGCAGTCTGCTCATCAGTATGAACCTTTTTAGTGACTATAATACCAGCAGCCACCTTTTCTCTAACAAAGTGCACATCAATTTCAAAATTCTTTGTTTTCTCATGGAAAACAGGGTTAGCAGCAATTTGAATTGCAGCACTACTATCACAGTACACATTAACAGGAAACAACTCACTTAGATCCAAACTATGCAAAAGATTACCCAACCATATAACTTCACAAGCCACAGATGCAAGACTTCTACAGCAGAACTTTTAGACAATGTTGCCTGCTTTTTACTTCTCCAAGAAATTAAAGAATCACCCAAGAAAACACAAAATCCAGTAATAGATTTTCTTGTTTTAGGACATTTAGCCCAGTCTGCATCTGAGTAAGCACTCAGCTTAAGACTAGACTCTTTATTAAACTGTAAACCAGACCCAGGTGACCCTTTTAAGTATTTTAAAACCCTTAAAGCAGCTTTAAGATGTGATTGCAAAGGATAATGCATATGTTGGCTCAAACAATGTACAACATAGCTAATATCAGGCCTAGTGTTAGTAAGATAAATCAGTTTTCCAACTATTTTCTGATAAGCATTAACATTCTTAAGACCCTTGTCTTTATTTGTTTCAATATGATTCAACACAGTATTCTCAGGAAGGGGAGTATCAACTGGTTTAGCAGCTAACAAACCATATTCATATAATAATTCTAAACAATACTTCCTTTGAGACATACAAATACCTTTATCATTTCTTAATACTTCAATTCCAAGAAAGTATTTAAGTTCACCAAGATCTTTAATTAGAAACTTTGAGTTTAAAAACCTTTTAAAACTACTGATCTCATCCTCATTATTCCCAGTTATCACTATATCATCTACATAAACAAGAAGAGCAACAAAAATAGACTCCTTTTGTTTAATGTATAATGAATAATCAAACTTGCTTTGAACAAAACCATGTTCAACCAATGTAAAACCCTAAAATCTCAATCGAGTGAAATGACAATTTTGCCCTCAAACTTAAAATTTTGCAAACTCGGGAAACACTTCAACATCGTTTAACAAATTATCTCATTAATAATATATGCACATTATGAAGTAATAAACTTATGATATAAATTAAAAGACATATGAGTGATTAAATTCTAAGTGACAATTAAACATACCAAAATGTACATATTAACTTGAACTAAAAAGGAGACTAGATACATGGGGAATTAGATAAGAATGGAAGTTAAGAATTGGTCTTTTCTCCCCCCTATGGCCGGCCTTGATTTGCTCCCCTCATTACTCACCATATCAATTTTATTTACTATCATTTACACATTCCTTTTTATTTCAAAATCACACCAAGTAAACCCTAATCCTTTTCCTCCATCAAAAGTGGCGGCCACCTTTTAATTTCTTCATTTCAATCCGAAAATCCAACAAAGAAAGGTGTTCCTAGGAGGCTTGTGATCGTGTATGATTGATTGGTGGACGTGGTGTTCATGTTTGGGTCGAATTGAAGCTAGGTCGTGGGTGTCTACTCTTGGCCGTGGGTTTGATATAGCCTAGGGAGGCTTGGTTTTGATCGTGGTGGTTTGTTTCTTGTTCCTTTGTCACGTACACGCTACTAGGGTAACGTATCATCATCTCAAATCTTTTTCCTCCTTGTCTTCATGATCAATTCGTGGCATATAAAAATTCTAGGGCTTGTAATATGTAAATGAAACACATGAAATAATGAATATGTTGTCACATAAAATGATGAAATGGACTACATAAAATCATGGCTCTTAACGTATATGATTCTAATGATATATTACATGTTATTATTCATACAAAACTGAATTTGGGACTCTCTATATGTCGACACATATGTATGGATTTTAAAGGGTTAAATGAGTTTACGAAACTATGCTTATACGTATGTGATAAATGGAATCGATAACGAATGATTTATGAACTTGTTTTGGGCATTACATGGGGCGTACAATCTGATTTGGGGGAGGGTATGTCTCGAATTGATTAAGGGTATCACCTAGGGGTTGTGTTATCTTTCGATAATCAAGTCTACATGTGCTAAAACGAATACGTAATCATAATAAAAAAACTAGGGTTTTACATTACATGATTTAATAAAGTTAAAGGGTTGTTTTGTAAATTATGAAACTTGATGGATTAACTTGTTAATATAGTAACTAAATGGATTTAATGAGTAAAATGAGTAAACTTGCTATATTTACACTTTTAACCCTATACTTTGCAATATTGACATTTTAAACCCTAAACTCTTGTAACTTGTCATAAATGATCATTAAATCATAATAACACTCATTTTCATTATTTAACTAAAGTTACTAAATATGGAAACCTGCTATTTTTGGAAACTTGCTAAATATGGAAACCTGCTAAATATGGAAAGTTACTAAATACGGAAATCTGCTAAATATGGAAACCTGCCTAAAATAGAAAGCTGCCTAAAATAGAAAGTACTTAAAATGGAAAGATTACTAAAAATGGAAAGCCGTCTTAAGCGAGTAATCTGATTCTTATAGAACGTTATCTAATTCATATAGGTTCCGAACGACGTGATTGATCTCCTTTCTTGACTTTACTTTCATTGTTGATTGCTTCGAATAAGGTACAGATATTCTGACCTTATCTCTTAAGGTTTCTCGTGATTCATATACATCTTTCGATATTAGCTTGAACTGTTACGTTTACTCTAAGCCTCATGATTAGGGCTTCCTTATGACTTTGCTATGCTCCCTTTGATATGAACCTTTGATATGAACCTCTGATTATGAACCATCTGATATGAATCATCTGATATGAAACTTTGATATGAACTCTGATATGAACTTTGATATGAAACCTTATGATATGATATGAATATGCTTTGACCCTTCAGTTTGATACCCGAGCCAAATATGTTTCCTAGTCAGGAAGGTAACCTGACCGTGTCATTGATGCACCAATGGCATGACTTTAGTGTGGTTGAGTGATGTTCCACACCGTCCCCATTCTGATATGATTATGAGCTCACTATATGTATATGATTTGGCCACTATATGTTCTGGGGGGCGTATGGATGCATCCTAGATTTGATATGTTTCGAGGGATTTAATCTGATTGGAGCTTTGTCTGGTGAATGATGTCGGGTGCAATCCGCGTCTTCACAATTCTGGGAGCTAGCTACTCCATTTGTTACTGAGGTCTCCCCTCCTATTATGTATGGTATTCCGAGGTCACCCCTCCTAATACAATGGCTACCTATGATATGATATGATATGATATGTTTCTGGGCTCGGGTAGATTTCTGATAACCCTTACACTTTTGAGATACCTATATTGTACCTTCTACATTCCCCAATGCACCATATTCTGTGTACCCTTATATGAATCACTCTACTACCAAGATATATATATTCCATTACTTTGATCTGTCACTCTCATTCCGTTAATTCCGATTATCGTTCCATTCACGTACCGGGTTATTATATGTTATTGGATTTGATTATGATATTCATGTTTATATGACTACTGATTTCTCTGTATGATATGTATGTATGCGATATAAGATTTACCTGTTTTCATCTGATGATATGCTATCTTACCGTTATGTGATCCTTTGGATTGTCTGGTAACCGTGCTTGTGTGAAATCGATTGTTGATCTGTTTATCTTTTGTACCTCGTTCGATTAATCTCGTGGACTATGACTATCCGTGGTGTCCTTATCTGCTTGTTGTTGACCTGCCATGTTCGCATTTCTGTTTATGCTACTGTTTGATTGGTGGATGGTTCAACTTATGACGTCTAGCTTGTTAACTTGTTTAATTGCCCTGCTATGTATTTAATTCATTTAATTATAGTGTTCATATTGTATTCCTACTTGTTACTTGTGACTGCCATGTTTGATTACCGTTATGATACTGATCATGCCTTCAATTAAGAGTTTTGACCTGTGTGAATTGTCATGCTCACTGATTTATTTATTGCTTCCGCTTTCCTGTAGATATCTGTTTGGCTTGTATGTATTTTGATTTCCTGAATTGATTGTATGAATTATACGTTGTGTGGATGCTATGCCTGCTATGTTTGCTTATGTTTCAGTTCTTGTATGTCTGATTTGTATGTGCTTGTTTATATGTCATCGATGCTTTGTTTCGCTTCGCTCTCCTTGTTATCTGTTCGTTTTGGATATCTGTATAATTGTGTTCTGCAGGATCTTCTTTGACTCATTACTCTCATTTCGCTACGACTTGTTATCCGTTCCTTTGTTTCATTTGCATTTCAGATTTTATTTAGCTTTCGCTTTGTTATATCTGTTCACTGGGCTTTTTAAGCTCAGCCGCATTTCTTTTCCTGCGGCAGGTTTTAGGTTTGAAGATGGGCTTTGATTGGGCTGAGAGTTGGATTATCTGAGTGGACTAACCCTAGTTACCTTACTATTTGGACTTGTTTTGGCGGGCTTTTGTTTTGAGATTCATTTTATTTTAACATTTGGATTTTGTAATTTCCCTTGTAAATCTTTGGTTATTATGACTTGGTACATTGTTATTTAAAGACTTCCGCTTGAAAATTTTACTTGTATGTTCTGATATGACACCAGACTGTGACACTTCTACCCTTGTCGGGTTGGGGTGTTACAATTATGGTATCAGAGCCCAGGTTTCGTCTTGTTGACCTTAGGATTGACCTGTGAGGATTGGGTAGACATTAGGCTTCCGTCTGTTTCGATATATTCCGATTCCTTTTGATTGTCATTCAGTTATGACTTCGATAATCTTTTGTCTTCACTGTTTTGGGTCTTCTTTTCTTCACATTTGATTTTATTATTGAGTATTCGCATATCCGTTTGTCGATCGTTAGATGGAGACTACCTGTGGAGCCGAAGACGATGGTGCCGAACCTGCGTTGCTGCAACAGTCCCTGTGCTGGAGAGGTTCGTGAAGCAGAAGCCACACCCGACTGCCGTGCTGTTGGAAACATCAGGATGCTGCTGGAGGAAGCTGGAAGAATCAACCAAAGACGCAACGACGAAGACAAGATTCAACCGGTGGCTGAGAAGGTTCATCTACTTCATATGATTTGGGCGCGACTTGTGTTACTCCGATTTGTTTGTCATGCGTTTGTGGCGGTTTGATATTTTGCTATGTGATTTCGATCGGCATTGCTCTTCCTTGATTTGTTCAGAACTCAGTTTGAATCGTGAAGCGTCATCTTTTGGCATTTTGGTAATATCTCAGTTTTTCTTTTGGATCGTCAGTAATGAGTCATGAGGAACCGTTTCGAGCAAGTTGGTGACCTTCTTCTTTGGTGGTATGGTAAGTTGTTGATGTAGTATATGTTGTATGTATGTGATCTGGCCTGCTTTGGTATGTTACTTGTTATCTGTATGTGATATGTTTTGTGTGATATTGGCTATGTGGTTTGTCATGACCCGGGACAGAAAATGGTGACAATAAGGGCTTGTTATGTGATGCAAGTATTATGACGCCTGATCAACGTGATAATACCGAGATCATATAATTTGAACTTATTGGAATCATACGACGTCTTGGGAAATGCCCGGGGTTGGTACGTGAATGGAATAAGGCTTATATCCGTTATTTGGCACTCCTCATGATCGTTTTGAATTTCGTACCGCTTTGAGAGAATTCGCATCGACATCTGTTATGTATAAGTTTGGTACGTTTTGGAAATCGAAATCGGTATGATCTATGTGGGACTATGGATTGCTACGTCTGCCTTAAGCCGGTACGTCTCTGTGTACATCTGCGACTTTAATTTTCGAGGACGAAAATTTTCTTTTTAGAGGGGAAGAGTTGTAAAACCCTAAAATCTCAATCGAGTGAAATGACAATTTTGCCCTCAAACTTAAAATTTTGAAAACTCGGGAAACACTTCAACATCGTTTAACAAATTATCTCATTAATAATATATGCACATTATGAAGTAATAAACTTATGATATAAATTAAAAGACACATGAGTGATTAAATTCTAAGTGACAATTAAACATACCAAAATGTACATATTAACTTGAACTAAAAAGGAGACTAGATACATGGGAAATTAGATAAGAATGGAAGTTAAGAATTGGTCTTTTCTCCCCCCTATGGCCGGCCTTGATTTGCTCCCCTCATTACTCACCATATCAATTTTATTTACTATCATTTACACATTCCTTTTTATTTCAAAATCACACCAAGTAAACCCTAATCCTTTTCCTCCATCAAAAGTGGCGGCCACCTTTTAATTTCTTCATTTCAATCCGAAAATCCAACAAAGAAAGGTGTTCCTAGGAGGCTTGTGATCGTGTATGATTGATTGGTGGACGTGGTGTTCATGTTTGGGTCGAATTGAAGCTAGGTCGTGGGTGTCTACTCTTGGCCGTGGGTTTGATATAGCCTAGGGAGGCTTGGTTTTGATCGTGGTGGTTTGTTTCTTGTTCCTTTGTCACGTACACGCTACTAGGGTAACGTATCATCATCTCAAATCTTTTTCCTCCTTGTCTTCATGATCAATTCGTGGCATATAAAAATTCTAGGGCTTGTAATATGTAAATGAAACACATGAAATAATGAATATGTTGTCACATAAAATGATGAAATGGACTACATAAAATCATGGCTCTTAACGTATATGATTCTAATGATATATTACATGTTATTATTCATACAAAACTGAATTTGGGACTCTCTATATGTCGACACATATGTATGGATTTTAAAGGGTTAAATGAGTTTACGAAACTATGCTTATACGTATGTGATAAATGGAATCGATAACGAATGATTTATGAACTTGTTTTGGGCATTACATGGGGCGTACAATCTGATTTGGGGGAGGGTATGTCTCGAATTGATTAAGGGTATCACCTAGGGGTTGTGTTATCTTTGGATAATCAAGTCTACATGTGCTTAAACGAATACGTAATCATAATAAAAAAACTAGGGTTTACATTACATGATTTAATAAAGTTAAAGGGTTGTTTTGTAAATTATGAAACTTGATGGATTAACTTGTTAATATAGTAACTAAATGGATTTAATGAGTAAAATGAGTAAACTTTGCTATATTTACACTTTTAACTCTTGTAACTTGTCATAAATGATCATTAAATCATAATAACACTCATTTTTATTATTTAACTAAAGTTACTAAATATGGAAACCTGCTATTTTTGGAAACTTGCTAAATATGGAAACCTGCTAAATATGGAAAGTTGCTAATTATGGAAAGTTACTAAATACGGAAATCTGCTAAATATGGAAACCTGCCTAAAATAGAAAGCTGCCTAAAATAGAAAGTACTTAAAATGGAAAGATTACTAAAAATGGAAAGCCGTCTTAAGCGAGTAATCTGATTCTTATAGAACGTTATCTAATTCATATAGGTTCCGGACGACGTGATTGATCTCCTTTCTTGACTTTACTTTCATTGTTGATTGCTTCGAATAAGGTACAGATATTCTGACCTTATCTCTTAAGGTTTCTCGTGATTCATATACATCTTTCGATATTAGCTTGAACTGTTACGTTTACTCTAAGCCTCATGATTAGGGCTTCCTTATGACTTTGCTATGCTCCCTTTGATATGAACCTTTGATATGAACCTTTGATATGAACCTCTGATTATGAACCATCTGATATGAATCATCTGATATGAAACTTTGATATGAACTCTGATATGAACTTTGATATGAAACCTTATGATATGATATGAATATGCTTTGACCCTTCAGTTTGATACCCGAGCCAAATATGTTTCCTAGTCAGGAAGGTAACCTGACCGTGTCATTGATGCACCAATGGCATGACTTTAGTGTGGTTGAGTGATGTTCCACACCGTCCCCATTCTGATATGATTATGAGCTCACTATATGTATATGATTTGGCCACTATATGTTCTGGGGGGCGTATGGATGCATCCTAGATTTGATATGTTTCGAGGGATTTAATCTGATTGGACCTTTGTCTGGTGAATGATGTCGGGTGCAATCCGCGTCTTCACAATTCTGGGAGCTAGCTACTCCATTTGTTACTGAGGTCTCCCCTCCTATTATGTATGGTATTCCGAGGTCACCCCTCCGAATACAATGGCTACCTATGATATGATATGATATGATATGTTTCTGGGCTCGGGTAGATTTCTGATAACCCTTCCACTTTTGAGATACCTATATTGTACCTTCTACATTCCCCAACGCACCATATTCTGTGTACCCTTATATGACTCACTCTACTACCAAGATATATATATTCCATTACTTTGATCTGTCACTCTCATTCCGTTAATTCCGATTATCGTTCCATTCACGTACCGGGTTATTATATGTTATTGGATTTGATTATGATATTCATGTTTATATGACTACTGATTTCTCTGTATGATATGTATGTATGCGATATAAGATTTACCTGTTGTCATCTGATGATATGCTATCTTACCGTTATGTGATCCTTTGGATTGTCTGGTAACCGTGCTTGTGTGAAATCGATTGTTGATCTGTTTATCTTTTGTACCTCGTTCGATTAATCTCATGGACTATGACTATCCGTGGTGTCCTTATCTGCTTGTTGTTGACCTGCCATGTTCGCATTTCTGTTTATGCTACTGTTTGATTGGTGGATGGTTCAACTTATGACGTCTAGCTTGTTAACTTGTTTAATTGCCCTGCTATGTATTTAATTCATTTAATTATAGTGTTCATACTGTATTCCTACTTGTTACTTGTGACTGCCATGTTTGATTACCGTTATGATACTGATCATGCCTTCAATTAAGAGTTTTGACCTGTGTGAATTGTCATGCTCATTGATTTATTTATTGCTTCCGCTTTCCTGTAGATATCTGTTTGGCTTGTATGTATTTTGATTTCCTGAATTGATTGTATGACTTATACGTTGTGTGGATGCTATGCCTGCTATGTTTGCTTATGTTTCAGTTCTTGTATGTCTGATTTGTATGTGCTTGTTTATATGTCATCGATGCTTTGTTTCGCTTCGCTCTCCTTGTTATCTGTTCATTTTGGATATCTGTATAATTGTGTTCTGCAGGATCTTCTTTGACTCATTACTCTCATTTCGCTACGACTTGTTATCCGTTCCTTTGTTTCATTTGCATTTCAGATTTTATTTAGCTTTCGCTTTGTTATATCTGTTCACTGGCTTTTTAAGCTCAGCCGCATTTCTTTTCCTGCGGCAGGTTTTAGGTTTGAAGATGGGCTTTGATTGGGCTGAGAGTTGGATTATCTGAGTGGACTAACCCTAGTTACCTTACTATTTGGACTTGTTTTGGCGGGCTTTTGTTTTGAGATTCATTTTATTTTAACATTTGGATTTTGTAATTTCCCTTGTAAATCTTTGGTTATTATGACTTGGTACATTATTATTTAAAGACTTCCGCTTGAAAATTTTACTTGTATGTTCTGATATGACACCAGACTGTGACACTTCTACCCTTGTCGGGTTGGGGTGTTACAACCAAGGCAGCTGTAAGCTTAGCATTCCACTGCCTTGGTGCCTGTTTAAGACCATACAAAGATTTATTAAGTTTGCATACTCTAGTTTTATCATTACTGTTATACCCTTCAGGCAAAGTCATATAAACATCTTCAACCAGATCACCATACAAGAAAGCATTATTAACATCTAATTGATACAAAGGCCAATACATTTTGACAGCAATACTAATAAGACTTCTCACAGTAACCATTTTAACCACAGGACTAAAGGTTTCATCATAATCAAAACCTTCTCTTTGATTATAACCTTTAGCAACAAGTCTAGCTTTATACCTATCCACTTCTCCTGTAGATTTATATTTGATTTTCCAAATCCACTTTTAACCAATAGGTTTTCTACCTAAAGGCAAATTACACTCAGTCCATGTATTATTTCTATTTAAAGCTTCAACTTCATTATTCATAGCATCAACCCAATTAGGATCTTTAATAGCATCATTAAAACAAGTAGGCTCAACAGATTTATTTAAAGAAGAAGCAAAACATCTACTATGCATATTCAATCTTTTGTAATCCACATATTTTTCAATACCATATCTCAACTTAGAACTTAGCACATAATCATTAAACCTGATAGGTTGCTTAGACTCTCTACTAGACCTTCTTAACATAGGAGATTGAGTATCAGACTGCACATCAACATTTTCATAACTAGATTGAGATGACTCATTTAGATTTTGTTTAATATTGCCCTCAGACCAGTTTTGGTCACCATAGTTGGTTGCAGATTGCCACCCTTCATGTTGCATTTGTGCAGCATCTGTGTTAATACCTTGTGTATTATCTGCTGCAACAGTGAAAGGTGTCTCACTACCATCCTCAACTGGTGTATCTCTCCCATCATCATAGGGACTTTGAGACTCAAGATTATCAAAAAAATTCAAATGATCTGCTTCCTTTACACATTGTATATCTGCAGAATCATAGGTTTTCATTTTCAGAGGAAAAACATTTTCATAAAACCTTACATCTCTATGAAAAAACACATTTCTAGAATCTAGGCTTAAAAGTTTATAAGCCTTTTTAACAGTAGAAAAACCAATTAGAACACATTTTTCAGATCTAAAACTCATTTTATCATGATTATTCAAAATAGTTGCAAAACAAAGACAACCAAAAGACCTCAAGTGGGAAATATTAGGTTTTCTTTTGTGAATCATCTCAAAAGGACATTTACCTTTTAAAACAGAAGATGGCAGCCTGTTAATCCAATAAACAGCAGTCAAAATACAATCAGACCAGAATTTCAAAGGAATTCCCCCCTGAAACATAAGACTCCTTGCCACATTAAGCAAGTGTCTATGTTTCCTTTCAGCAATCCCATTTTGCTGAGGTGTATGAGCACAAGAAGTTTGATGTATTATACCAAGTTCAGAAAAAACATGATGCATTTTTTTATTCACAAATTCAGTTCCATTATCAGACCTTACAGTTTTAATTTTTGAATTAAACTGATTTGAAAACATGTTTATGAAAGTCACAAAAACATCAAAAACTTCATCTTTAGTTTTAACTAAATATACCCATACAGCCCTAGAGAAATCATCAACAACAGTCAAGAAATATCTATAACCTTCTCTGCTAGTGACTCTGTATGGACCCCATAAGTCAAGATGAACAAGTTCACCTAAAATCTCTGACTTATGGTCTGACAAAGGAAAAGGCTCCCTTGTTTGTTTAGCCCTATGACAGATTTCACAAACAGGCACAGAAGTATTCTTGGAGAAACCAAGATCAGTTTGAAGAACATTCAAAACTGGATCAGCAGGGTGACCCAGTCTATTATGCCACACAAACTTAGACACATTATGAGACATAATCAGGCTACAATTACTCACAGAATCAACAGGATGCATATCAAACAGATACAGACCATCAAACTGGCTACCAGTCCCCAAGACATTCTCCCTTTTCAAATCCTGAATATAACATTTATCCTTATCAAAACCAACAAACATTTTACTATCTCTTATCAGTTTATTAACAGATAAAAGACTAACACAATAACCAGGCACAACAAGAACATCATATAAAACCACATTATTAGTGAGCTTAAGATTCCCAACATGACTGATAGTAGCAAGAGTGCCATTAGGATGACCAACAGTAATATGTAAACTAGATATATCAGCAATGTTAAACATTCCTTTAGTAGAGACAGTAAGATGCTGATTAGCACCAGAATCAATGATCCATCCCAATGTCAAACTTTTAATAGTAAGACTAGAATTAGCAAAATAATACTTAGAGAAGTTCATATTAAACCAAACATTATGATTATAGAATGAAGCCCTACCTGCTATGTTGGCATGTATGCTTCCAGTAGAAGAATCATTAATCAAAGACAAAAGCTTCTTCATCTGTTCAGAAGTAAAACCAGAAGAATTGCTAGTAGAAGAAGATTTGTCAATTGGTTTAGCCTCAACATTAGCATTAAATGTTTGTTTAAAACCATTTTGCTTAAAAGAACCATTTGGTTTATAAAAACCAGGAGGAAAACCAATTATTTCATAACACCTTTCAATAGTATGTCCAATTTTACCACAGTTTTTGCAATTTAGATTAGGATTAGGACCTCTATTAATAGTGTTATTATTATTAGGAGTACTCCTAGTGTTATTATTAGTATTATTATTAAATCCTCTTCTATTGTTATTAAAAGACTTAACGGCAAAAGAAGAAGCATTCAGTTTAGATTCAGTAACACTAGAAGACTCAGGAACACCCCTATGAGACTCCTCTCTAGAAACAGTTATATAAGCATCTTTAACCTCTGGGAGAGGATCCCTAGTCAACAAAGAAGTTCTAACAGGTTGATAACAATCATCCAAACCCATAAGAAACTGCATTAATCTCAAAAGTTGGTTATGCAACACCAACTCTTTACTAGCAGCACAAGAACACTTAACTTCACAAACACATATAGACACCTTAGTTAAAGCATCAAATTCTCTCCACAGGGAGTTAAGCCTATGATAGTAATCAGCAACAGAAGTACCACCTTGTTTAACACAATTAATTTTCTGTAAAAGACTATAAACCACAGAACCATCAACTTTATCATATGTTTCTTGTAATTCTTTCCAGACACATGCAGCATTATCAGAATAAACAAGACCCATATAAACATCTTGAGATACAGAATTCATTAACCATGTTAAAACAATAGCATTGCATCTATCCCATTGAGCAGCAAGCACATTACTAGTAGAATAAGTTTCTTTAACACAAGAACCATCAACAAAACTAAACTTATTCCTAGCTTGTAAAGCTAATTTCATAGCACCAGACCATATTCTATAATTTTCAGTTCCAACAAGTTTAAATGGAATAAGAGCAGTACCACTATTATCATTAGTTTGAATATGAAGAGGATTACCAGCATCCAAATTACTAATTAAGATTTCATTATTACCACTAGGTTCACCAATAGCCATAATGAGACAGAGATAAACAATTAAACCAACAGATAACAGAACAAATAATAACCAAGAACAGAAAACACAACAAAACAACAGATAAGAGAACAAAAAACCAAACAAGAACAACTAATAAACCAAGACAACCACAACAGTCTCAATCACAACTTCTCAAACCCAAAACTTATCCTCCTTCGACCTAGACACAATAACCTAAATTCACACCCAAGAGTAACCAAATACCAGCCAAGAAGACTGAGAGTGGCCAGAGCAGGTTTCCGTACCACTCACGATGGCAGGTCAAGGTGTTAACCACTCTGTTTACACCTTCTTCACTAAGTAAATGTTATCTTAAAGATGAGAAATATACTTACAGTGAAATACCAGTGGAATGAAGTACAAACTCACTAGATTCACTTAGTCTAGTGAGATTGTAACCAAGAACGGGCCCAGAAATATCAAGAAACCACCAGGGATAAAAAACCCCAAATAACCAAATTAGGGTTTCAAGAAACCCTAATCAAATTACCCACAAAATCACCAGATCTAATCCCAAACAGATCAAATCAACCACGGCCGTTAAGAAAACAGCCTCAATTAACCAAATAAACCTTCAATTGCAAAAAACCCCAAATCACCCTTTGAAACCATAGAAACCCTAGAATCTCAAAACCACCAGATCAGAACCATGCGCTCTGATACCATGTAAAAACAATCAAGAGCACACAACAACCAACATGTACACCCAACCAACCACCCCGTGGTGTAATTTTATTATAACAACGTCAAGTAGATAAGTCCCCAATCGGATGCTTACCAAACAAATACACAAGAAAGGATTGATCTCTTCTAGGAAGACACCAATCAACCTCACTACAAGAACTCTCAACACACAAACTACAAGATCAAATAAAGAGATTGATCTTGATACAAAACCCTAACAGATATCAAGATTGATATCAACAATAACCAGACTAATATGAAACGTATAGAGAGAGAGAGAGTAAAACAACTTTGATTGTGAGAGAGACTAAAATGAATACCCTAACTCAGATAAAGAGGTTATATAACCTTCAAAGTTGCACTCTAGCCCCTTGACTATAAATCTTGACAACTCTAGCAAAGACTTGAAAACACTTGAGAATGAGAATCAGATAATGACAACTTCAGTCCTCTAATAATAGAAATAAGCTTGAACAATATCTTCAACAATACCCCGTCTCTCTATGGCGATATTGGTAATCGAAACCTAAACACCCTAAGAGGCCCAGGTACGGTGCGCCATGGGCTTCGGCGCGAGCCTATGGCACGAGATACTACACCGGAGGTTGGCTGGTGAGGTTTTTTCGTTTTCTTTTTTCTTTTTTTTTTCTTTTCTTTTTTGTTTTGGTAGGTTTGTGATGTGTTTGTGTTTGTGTTTGCGTGATTTTTTTTTTTTTTTTTTTTTTATCTGGTTTTGTTGCAGGTATGCTGAGGAAGAAGACGACTTTGTATTATTTAAACCTTACCTGGCATTTGGCTAGAATTGCCTAGAAAATAGGATCAGGACTTTACATTTATTTATCCTTGCAAGTTGCAACACACACAGGACTCAAGATAGAGTATTACGTAGTAAAATATATTACTTACTCTATTAAAGTGTAGTACCTAGTTTTTGTATTAAACTTTCTAGTATAATAGTATGTGGCGCTTTATTTTTTAGGAAAATTAATCTCTGGTTTATACTTTTATGTCTTATTTTTTATTTTTTATTTATGATCAATTTTTTTTATTTAATGTCTTTTTTTGTCTTTTTGTGTTTAGTGGGGTATGGGTTGACCCAACGGCACCACTTTTGCTATGACACCACATTTGTATGAAGGAGGGGGTTTTTTGGTGCCGTTGAAGATCTCGTGCCATAGGTTTTTTTGATGACGTGGCGGCACTTTTTGCCAACGGCACGAGGCCTTTGGCTTGACGATACCCAATGCTCTAATACCGATTCAAGTCCTCAAATCTTGCATTAATGATTTAATAATTGGCCAACCATTGTTGACTTCATTCTTGTCTGTTTGTATAAGATTAATTCTTTTATTATTAGGTTTATTTTTTATCGCTAGGTTCAAATCGTTCTATCATTAAGGGTTCTCCTTTGGTTATATATTGCAAATCGATTGATCTTTATTATTTTTATTCATTCGTAATCGATTAATATGGCTGGAGGTTAGGCTTTGGTGGTGTGTTGGCTTTAAACCCTAACTGTTTCGGTTAGGGTTTTCTTTGTTCGATTATTGTGATTGCTACATGTTGTGTGTTACTTCCTTGTTATTGTTGATTGTTTTCTTTGGATTGTTAGTGGGTTTAGAGAAGGATGGAGAAGGGTTTTCTGATTAATAATAGCGTGACCAAAGCTGCAAAACATGATGGGAACGTAGGGTATAAGGATGGAAATAAGTTGGGAGAGATGGGTGCTACGAAGGAGGATTCATCTTTTAGTTTGGCCGATCAAACCAATAGGGTTAATCCATCTAGTTTGGAAAATCAAACTAGGCAAACTAATGAGGAGTGCGACACATGATGACCAACTTGCTACTATCTCGGATATGCAAACAACCCCTTTTGATGTGACATCAGTTTCGTACCCTATGGCTGCTCCTTGGGATCCGATTTCTAATTTAGTATACACCATGTTTGATTCGGTTTCGCATGATGGGGCTGTTCCTGGTGTTAATACTTGTGGAGTTGATACGCATCCTACTAATTTGAAAATGGACACTCCTTAGAATGCTAATAATGATGCGGTTCATCATATGAAAATGGACATTTACTTCTATTTTAAATCCAAAGCGCATTATAAAGAAGGTTAATTTTAGGCACTTGGTTAATGAGACTCGTGTTGACAACCATGATACTCTTCTACCCAAGGCAGTTATGGATAGTGTTATGAACAAGTATGAGAATAACCTTGTTGGCTATTTCCTTAGTAAGTCTATTGCATTTCTGATAGTTCAAAACTATGTCACTAATACGTGGGCAAGATTGGTTTGAAGAAACTCATGAAGAATGATGCAGGTGTTTTTCTCTTTAAGTTTGATTCTAAGGAGGGTGTAGATAATGTTCTTCAATGGGGCCATTGGTTAATCTGTAATTCGCCTCGTATTCTTAATAAATGGACTCCTAATGTGTCATTAATTAGGAATGCGGTAACTAAGGTTCTTGTGTGGATTAAATTGCATAATGTTCCTCTACTTGCATATTCATAAGAAAATTTGAGTTTGATTGCTACTCAAGTTAGAAAACCAATCATGTTAGATGCTTTTACAAGCTCAATGTGTGTTGATTCGTAGGGGCGTATTAGCTTTGCTCGAGCTTTAGTGGAATTATCATCTGACTATGAACTGAAACGCGAAGTTACTATGGCTATTCCCAAAGAGGATGATAGTGGTTATACTATGACGATCATTAAGGTTGAATATAAATGGAAGCCTCCTCATTGTGATGTGTGTAAAGTTTTTGGGCATGATCGAATTAGTTGCCCAAAATGTGTTAGTGTGGTTTCTAAAGCTTCTACTACATTGGAAGAGATTGATGATGGTTTTACTGAGGTTTAGAATCGGAAGGATAAAGGAAAGAAGGTTGGGGTTCAAATGCCTCAGAAAAAGCCGTTTTGTGGTATTGTTGTGGTTAAAGGGGCTAAATATAGCCCTTCAAAACCTAAGCAGGTGTATGTACTTGTGTCAAAGAAGGCATTTGCTACTAAGGAGAGAATCGCTAAAAAGGCAAGTATGAGTGGGACGATAGTTGCTACATCAAACCCATTTGCTGCTCTTGATATGGGAGATACTGATGAGAATGGTATTCCTTGTACTACTCCCATTGTTGAGAAAATTAGGAAGATTGTAAAGCTCATTATTAATGGGAAAGTTACTCTTGTGGATGATAATGGTAATCCTCTTAAAAAGGTGGATGGGTTTCAAACGACTGGAAAGGAATCACAAGATCAGCTTGTGAGTGAGTTGAAAGAGAAGGAGCAGATTGCGGCTTCTAAGCCTAGCTCTTCTTCTTCTCCGTATACTTCTTCTACTAAGGTGGGTAACACATTTTCTAAGGTGGAAGATGTGGTTGTTTCTGACAGTGATGATGAGGAAGTGTTTGAACCGGATAATCCTATGGCTAAGTTTCTCGCATCTACATGCGGCAGTCACGAGCTTGAAGATTATTATGATGACTACGCGGATCAGTTATACGATTTACCAGGGCAATTAGATGCCTTTTGTGACCTATATGATATCAATCTTCAAGGTCGTCGTAAGAAGTAATTTTATTTTTGGTAGGTCATAAGATTGACATGTCTTTCTTATGTAGTGTTTTGGCTGTTGCACAAATAGGTGTTGTTTTATGCCCATGTAACGGGCAAAGATGAGAGATTCACTCATCCTTTATACTTAAATATTTTTTGGAGCAATATATTTGCCAAAATGACCCCCTTTTATACAAAAGATTAGCGATTCAATTAATTCTTGTACAAATAACTAATAATTTCGACCCAGGTAGCAATTTCCTAGTTTTATATATAACATATCCGTCACTCAAAAAAAAATAATAAATAAAAGAAAGGATTAAGCTAGATTTTTACCTAAAGTTTGTTTATAGTTCCTCTTCACTAGTAACAACTTGCAAGCAAGCAAGAAAAAAAAACTAACGCCGTCCAAAATGACAGCCAAATGGACTTAAATAATTGCTAGTGTGACCTAATTCCCATTTAAAACAAACTTCAGACATGAATGCTTTTATATATCTTGCTATATTATAAAGCATGAATGTCTTCTAAAAATATAAATAATTAAAATTCAGCATTACTTAAAATAGAAATACTAATTAAACATATTTTCTAACGTTAATTTATGTATTATATGACTTACAAGTCTTAAAAATTAATGTACATACAAAACACTATTAATATGGTCAAGGTATTTAATGTCGTCAATTAATTAAATTGTCATTATACAATTAATACAGTTATTAAAACATTCCTTACATAAGAAATACAAATTATCAAGCATATTGTATACCCAACTTAAATATAATTCATGCATTAAATGTCACTAATACAAATAATAAAGTACATTATACAAATATTTAAGTCCAAACGGGCAACGGGCTCAAGCCCGAACGAGCACAGGCCAAACAATCACGGGCTACTTTTGACTTTTGATGTCATTAACATTTATTTTAAAATACTCATCGGTGCAATGAGCGAATACCCTACTAATATGATACAAAAGTGAGTTAGTTTAAGCCACTGAATCCAAATTATTGTTGCATTAATATGTAAGGGATCGGACTTGCTAAATATTGATTGTATTTATTAATATATCCATGTCCAGGTATTACGAGTATTTTATTTACTTTAGGAATCTGGTTTTAATATTTATAAGTTCTTTCTGTCTAATTTTTTTCTTAGTATATTATGAAGAACACTTGTGCATAGAAATATAAATGTTAAATCCAAGTACCAAAATTACTATAATCTTTTTTTTACTAGTCAAATATCATTTTTTTTCCCACTAAAACCGTTTTTTAATGGTTGAAATACAAATTAAACATCTATTTTAGGACATTCCAAATGTGATGGAGGTATTTCAAAATCGAAAGAATCTTAAATTCAGTGTTGATACTAATATACATGGAAATAAGTAATTTTACATAACTTGTGTTGTGAAGAGTGCGACATGGTGGACAACACCGGCCACCACTACCTCAAAGCGCGAGTAACCATCGAATACATAATAATAGGCACAATAATGAATGCAAGTCTTACATATCTAAGGAACATGAATATTAGTTTGGCAGAAATTGACCCTGCAAGAACTGAATCAAAAGTACAGGCCACAGCGGCTGCACCAAAGCCAGTCGAACCAACTAATTATGGATTGAACTCAAACCTGTGGATTGTAATCGCTTTGCATGAATTGAAGGGCTAAACGTCCGGTGATCAATCTGAAGTGGGTTTAACAATAGTTCTTATTTTTTTAATATGTATAGTTTGTGAAACAAAATATTGGTTTACACACAGCTTTGTTCTACATATATATGTCTTTTGAACGGCATTTAAATAAAGAGCATGGCAAGACACTAGCAAGAAAGATTACAATGGTGGGATAGGGCGTTTCGAGGGTTATTAGACCACTCGACCCGATTACAAAAGGTTTCTTATATCTATTTGATATCAATTGAAAGAAAGAAAAGAAAATTGACGTCATTAAGGATAACATTCTCGGTCAAGGCAATTAAGATTAATATTAGAAATATTCTCAGTCAAGGCAATTAGATGTCTCATCTCAACCTGCACTCCACCATAGGATCAAACTCAAACAATATGGAACAAGCTCGTTCAAATCAAGATAACTATTGCTTCTTGAAGGGTGGCAAATGAAAGGATCCCTACGAGAGTAAATCTTGATAGACGGGGTAATTGATCTTCACTCACGAAGATCTTGAAGCGGAAGAACACATTTTCGTCCATTGTACCTTTGCAAAGCAAACTTGATCGACATTCTTAATGGTGGAACATTTACAATTTGCAATCCTCAAACCTTGTAGAAGTTATCACATATATATAAAGGAATGAGATCGTCTACAAGAACAAGAGAAGCAACAAAGTTGTTCTACATATATATTTTAGGCATCTCATTTCGGTTCCATAAGATCTAATAGAGTGAGTTGAGGATTCATCTATACTACTTATAATGAACGAAGGTATCTCACTCTTAATTTTAAGACGTACAAAAAATTAAGCATGGTTTACAACACTTTAATGCACCAATTTTCAGAATTACAACAAAGTAAGCATATTGTACAACAAAATAAAGCGTGGTGTCATTTTAAGACCAAAATTTAATCAAACAACATTAATGCTATTAAAAACATCCCTTCACAAAAAAATTACAACCATTTAAGCATAATGTACAATAGCTGCAACCAATTTTCAGATTTACAATAAAATAAGCATACTGTACAGCAAATTAAGCATGATGTAATTTTCAGATTTATTTTCAGACTTACAACATTAATGCTATTAAAGTGGTCAATGTTATTAGTGACTATAATGACTACTACTTACAAGAAAAGAAACATAGTGTACAACACTTTAATGCACATAATTTTCAGACGTACAAGACAAGAAGCATAGTGTACAACAAAACATCACATTAATGCTATTTAATGTAGTCAATTATTTAACTGGTCAATAAATACAATTAATACAGTTATTAAAACACCTCTTACATAAGAAATACAAATTATCAAGCATATTGTACAACCAAATTAAACACAATTCCTGCAATTTCACTACTGCAAATAATAAAGCACATTACACAAATATTCAAGCCCGAACGGGCAACGGGCGAAATGGGCTTGAGCCCGAAACGGCGCGGACCAAACGGCTCGAGCCCGAGCAGACACGGGCCTACGGGTTCGAGCCCGAACGGGCACGGGCTATACGAAATTCTTGATATCCGTAAATTTATTGTTAAAAAGAACGTATAAAATAAAATACATTATTTATCGAAATTTTTTATTTCAGATTACCCGTCGCTGCAACGCGCGGGTACCATGCTAGTATTAAACTACGTAGGGATTATTTTTGCCACTATCGCATACTTGTAGTAAAAGTCGTCTATCGAGCCATGTAAAGCTTGTTTTTTATATGGCCAAAACAAATTTTCAATATTTGATTCAATGGTCATAGCACCTAGTCAATTCAATACCAGACAAATGTAACTAACTGGGTTAATCACCAAAGAAGTTGTCAAGATAGCTATAGATTTGGTACGTAGGACTGTAGGAGTATAAATAGAGCTGTAGATTTGGTTAACTTTAGCTGTCTCACTAACTCAATTTTGTCTTCATTTAGTAGTGATGATATTGTATGTCTGTTTGTCATCAAGTCATTGGTTCTTGCCCTAAATTTGAGAGGTAACCCCTTACCCCCTACATTGATAGCTTCTATGATTTTGCAAAGTGAGTGACAGTTGGTCAGTGTACACTAATAATACCTTTTCTTTTGTCTTTTTTGAATAGTGTTTTGATCCCCTATACCAATGATTTACACAAAATCAAAAGTTGTTCCCCTTAATTATGTTTGCTTCATTTACAAATGATCATTTACAATAATTTGTAATCAGAAAGATGAAGTACCATGATAGTTTTGATGGTATACTTGCATGAGCACCAGAGGTACTATACTAATGGCCTGGCCTACGCAAGCACCCCATTTAATCCTAGACAAGCACCCCAATAGCTGTTGGAATTTAATACTCATAACAATTATATATAAATCAAATAACATCATCAAAGCATGCAGCGGAAGTAAATAGGAATAATATATGTAAGTAATTAACCGAATAAGAAAACGCGTACCTTTTAGCAATTGAAGAATCAAACGTTGATTGAACAAGAACAAAAACCCAAAACCCTAATTTAGGGTTTATATAATTCGACCCACACAAGAATCGACCACCAAGAAAACACAAGCTCAAGCGTGCTTGTCCTTCGTTCTTGTACACACGTACTAATAGCAAATTGATGTGAAAAGCTAGTTCCTTGAATCACAAATAAAACCAAACACTTGTATCTTTGAGTTAAGCAAAATCGAAAACCCTTGGGGTTTGGGTGTTTCGACCGGCCACACAAAGAGGGAGAGTGGAGAGGAGAAATTAGGTTATTGGTGATCCAAGATTAAGTTATGAATGAATACAAGGGTTTGTATTTATAGGTAACTTAACTTGGTGACCAAGTTTGAGTGGGTTAGGGTTTGGAAACCCAAACCGATCGGCCAAAGTATCCCAAGGGGATTCTAGAACTTTCCCGACTTTGTAATTTCATCTCTAGTCCTTATAGTTTATATTTACCGACCGTTAACCAAACCTCGTTAATTATTTAACTATCGTTATGTTTTATTTCGTGACTAATAATTAATAATAACATATTAATTATTAACATCAATTCTCATACGTAATGTGTGCAATCCCGAAGTCTCGAGTTCGAATCCGGACATACATATATTTAAATATCCATAAAACCTTTCAGCTCCCACTTGGATATTACTAAATATAGTAATGACATTGGTTAGTCTAGCTTTCACACGCCAACGCCCCCAGATCAAATCTAGTATGGTCTCCTGGAAAAAACCATTTAATGATTCATCATTTTTACTTATCCTTTTGTTACTAATACTACATTAACTATGAATATGGATCAAGTCATTTCATAAGTTAACATTCTGATTCTCATTGTATATGATTGAACAAGATTACCAAATCATCTGAACATATTCCAGATAGATCTTCGGTATGGCCATACAAACATCTTGTCAACCCTACGAGGGGCCCAAATATAGTATTATGCTTTGAAACAAATTCAAAGGAACAAATTCTCTTGACTACAAACATAACTCATGAATTTTGCAACACTTCCGAAAATAGCCCTTATAACTACCAGTTACGGATAGCGTTAGACTATCTTACACAAATGCACTACATTCATATAAGTTATCTGGTATCTCAAGTCTGAGGATAAACACTTCATGATATACTTAATGACAGAGATCCATAAAGTATCATCATGTAAAGTTGGGATGAGTCCTATATTCAATTCATTGAATATCATGTGAATCTGGTATGTCCCACGCATCAATATACTTTAAAAGTATATTCTACCAAAACTCAGATTTGTCTTAATTCAATGACATTCCCACATCATTGATCGACAACGGACTATTTAGAATAACATAAGTTATTCATGGATTAAACATGCAAATATAGGATATAATATTAAGAAAATAAAAAATAAACATAAACAACTATTTTATTTCATTAAAGTAATATTTGTTCATAACATCCTTTATCCAAATACTAATCACAGATCTGCATGAAACTACTAGCTAAACGAAGTCCTATCCCATCAGCATGGTCAGTAAGTTTTTCTTTTGGCAAAGGCTTCGTAAAGGGATCAGCTAGATTATCATCTCTATGAACTTTGAGTAGATTGATTTCACCTATGTCGACTTGTTCTCGAACATAGTGATATCGACGAGGAAAATGTCTGGCGCCCTTCATAACTCCAGGCTCATTGGCAAATGTTATTGCAACAGAGTTGTCACAATACACATTTAAAGGTAATTCAATTGAGGGCATTACTCCGAGTCCCGAAATGAATTTCCTAATCCAAACAGCTTCCATCGCAGCTTCTGAAGCAGCTATGTACTCAGCTTCTGTAATAGACATCGAAACCGTTGTTTGCTTCTTGCTCTTCCAGTCAACTGCTCCTCCATTAATGACAAAGACATAACCCGTCTGAGACTTCGTATCATCTTTATCAGTTTGGAATGACGCATCGCAAAAACCTGTAACATCAAGTTCTGCATTTGGATTTCCTCCATACACTAGAAACATTTCTTTAGTAGCCCTTAGATACTTAAGAATGTTCTTAACAGCTTGCCAGTGTTTCACACCTGGGTTCTGTTGATACCGACTGGTGATATTTTGTGCAAACGCCGCATCAGGCCTTGTACATCTTACAGCATACATGATAGATCCTACAGCCGAAGCATAAGGAACTTTCTTCATGTAAGCCACCTCTTCAGGTGTTGACGGGCATAGTTTATTACTTAAGCCATGTTCAACTTGCATCGGCAAATATCCCTTCTTGGAATTTTGCATACTGAATCTCTTCAATATTTTATCAATGTAAGCACTTTGGCTTAATCCAATTAACCGCCTTGATCTATCTCTATAGATCTTGATTCCCAGAATAAATGCTGCTTCCCCTAAGTCCTTCATAGAAAAGCACTCTCCAAAATAATACTTTACATCTTGCATACTTGGAATGTCTTTTCCCATGATCAATATGTCATCGACATATAAGACAAGAAAAATAACATTACTCCCACTAGCTTTGTGATACACACATGGCTCATCAAGATTTTGAGTGAAACCAAATTTCTTGATTTCTTCATCAAACTTCTTGTTCCATTGCCTTGATGCTTGCTTCAATCCATAAATGGATCTTTGAAGTTTGCATACACGCTTCGGAAACTTTGGATTCACAAACCCTTCAGGTTGCGCCATATAGATGTCCTCATCCAGGCGACCGTTTAAGAAGGCAGTTTTGACATCCATTTGCCATATCTCATAGTCATAGTACGCAACTATGGCTATAAGAATCCTAATAGCTCTAATGTCTGCTACAGGAGAAAATGTCTCCTCGTAGTCTACCCCATAGGTTTGAGTATACCCTTGGGCTACAAGACGAGCTTTATAGGTGTGTGCATTGCCATCCATGTCAGTCTTTATCTTAAAGAGCCACTTACTTCCAACTACCTTAGCATTTGGAGGTAAGTCAACCTCTATCCAGACTTCGTTATCTTTCATGGATTGCATTTCCCCATTCATTGCAACTCGCCATTTTTCCTTTTCAGGACTCATCATGGCAGCTTTATAGTTAGCAGGTTCACCAAGATCCCCTAACAAATTTTCCTCAGCTTCTACGTTGAGACATAGACGCTCAGGTGCACGCGTAGATCTTGAAGATCTACGAATGGGAACCACTTCAATCTCAGGTGGAACGCCCAGAGTTTCAGGTTCTACTTGAGGTTGGCTAGTGTTTTCAGAAGGTGTTGTATCTTCTTGATCATCTTCCAGATCATATACTCTCCCACTGAATTAATGAGATATGAGATCCTTTTCAAGAAAGTCTCCATACCTAGCAACAATTACTTTGTTTTCAGGTGGAAAGTAAAAATGGTAACCCATAGTTTCCTTTGGGTATCCTACGAAGACACACTTAACAGATCTTTGTTGCAGCTTATCAGCAGAGTCACGTTTAACAAACGCCTCACAACCCCAGACCTTTAAGTAAGACAAGTTGGGAGGTTTCCCATACCACACTTCATAAGGAGTCTTATCAACCTTCTTAGTTGGAACCATATTCAATATGCGAACATCAGTTTCTACCCAAAAGGATAAGGGAAGAGTTGTAAGATTAAACATCGATCGCACCATGTCTAACAATGTACGATTCCTTCTCTCAGATACACCATTTTGTTGTGGAGTATATGGAGATGTGAGTTGCTGGACAATACCACACTCAGCTAGATAATCTTTAAACTCTTGGCTTAAATATTCACCACCTCTATCAGATCGAAGAGCTTTAATCTTCTTTCCTAGTTGCAGTTCTACTTCACTCTTAAAAACCTTAAATGTTTCAAAGACTTCATGTTTATGCTTAAGTAAATAAACATAACCATAACGACTGAAATCATCAGTAAAGGTTAAGAAGTCGCTAGCACCCTTTCTTGACATATGTCTTAGTGGTCCACATACGTCAGTATGTATCACACCAAGAAGATCAGAAGCCCTTTCTAAACTATTTGTAAAAGGTTTCTTGGTCATCTTCCCAGATATGCAAGATTCGCATTTATCAAATGATTCATCATTGATGTCTTGCAAAAGCCCATCGTGTTGCAGCTGTTGCATGCGTTTCTTGCCTATATGAGCAAGTCTACAATGCCAAAGAAATGAAGAATCCAAATCACCTTTGATTCTTTTATTATTGATGCTAAAGACAGAATTATTTTTATCAATAACATTATCATGAAAATCAATTTCAAACACACCATTTACTGGAATAACATTAAAGTAAAAAACATCATTTAAAGAAACAGAAATTCCATAATCAGTAAATGTATGAACGAAACCAATATTTTTTAACAAGGAAACAGAAACGACACCCCTAACAATGGAAGGTGTGTAATGACAATCGTTTAATGACAGTACTAAACCCGAAGGTAAAACTAAATCAAATGTGCCTATAGCTTCAACGACTGCATGTGCTCCATTACCCACGTGCAGGTATTGCGGTCCATAGGCAAGCTTCCTTGCTCCTCTAAGTCCCTGCAGTGTATTACATATGTGAATACCACATCCAGTATCATATACCCATGAATTTATTTTATGAGGAAAAGCAAATAATTCTATCATCAAAAGAGTACCTGAAGTACTGGACACAGTGCTGAAGTACTGGCCACAGTGCCAGTATTTTTATACCTCTTATTGCGCAACTCATCAAGGTATAGTGGACAATTCCTCTTCCAGTGTCCAACCTCGGTGCAGTGATGACAAGCCTGATCCCTCTTCGGATTCTCACGCTTTTTGGGAGGGTACTTCTTGGGTTCTTGTTGATAAGTCATAACTTGTTTTCCCTTATCAACTTTACCCTTACCTTTCCCTTTCTTGTTCACTAGCGGCTTATTAGGCTTAGAAATTCTACCCTTCTGGATGGTCAAAACCGCAGGTGTAGAGGCCTTCTTGGGCAAACCTTTCTCGTAATCAATGAGCATTTCATGTACCTCACTGACTGTCTTCCCCGTGCAATGCATATTATAATTGCGCACGAAACCATCAAATTCCTTGTTAAGGGATCTGTTGATCAGGCCAATTTGTATGTCATTGGGGTAGACATAGTTAAGACGCCCCAACTGGTCCATGTAACTCATCATTTCCAGGCAGTGGGCGCTTACAGGTTTCCCTTCTCCTTGCTTGCAACTATGAAGAGCATCAATCAAGTGATACAGCTCTACAGTGTTGGATCGATATACTTTAATCAAACTAACTTAACTAGCTTGTTAAGGTTTAATAACCTCGGATAAATCCTAAGTTATTAACAAAGAAACACTGAGCAATCTTTATCAAGTACGCGGAATTTACTTAACAAAGCTAAGAAGAATAACTTTTATTATAAACTCTAAATCTGCTTATTATGCAGATACTCTAAACAACTCTAAGATTATCGAACTTCTCTCTAATATACTAAACAACTTGTGAATTCGTAAACTCTAAAACTCATAAACTCGTTCTCTTAATCGTATCTCTAATGCCAATCTAGGAGTCCTTTTATAGGCTGAAGGATATCCTAGTCGGTTTACAATTTGTATTCTTGTACGACAAGTAATCTAAACATGGAATACAATACTTTCCATAAACGAATATAACAGTTCTTGTGTTCTTGCAGTACTTTAACTTCGTAGTGCAGTACTTTGACTTTGTCTTTAGCAGTACTTTGACTCTTTGACTTCTTCCAGTACTTTGCAGTTTACAGTACTTTCATATCTTCAGTACTTTCATATCTTCAGCACTTTCATATCCCAACAATCCTCCCCTAACTTGAATTCTACTTGCTTGACTTCAAGTTCTCTTTTGTGAATATATCTTTAACAACTTCATCTTTAAGGACAGATTGTTTCTTAGTCTTTGGATTGTATCTCTGTAGTGTCTGTGCTTGTCAAAGTATCTCTAAATTATTCTTTCACAACAGCATCCAGCAAACTCCATCTTTTCAGCAACACAACAACATATGACAATTTGTACATTAATTCAGTTTAAAGTTGCATACTATTCTCATCACATCCAGGTGTGTTAACTCCTGTGAGAGGTGAATCATTGAAAACTTAATGGATTTAGATCTCTTTACCAAAGCCATTATCTCTGGAGTAGCCAAATGTTTTGGTGTGTAAGACCATGGTACATTGATAACCATATGATTTTTAGCAAATCATCAGCTATCAACAGATTTGTTTTGTCTTTACCAAAAGCTGTACCCTTCTGGACTAGTTAGTTCTTCTATCTAATGGTGAACTAATTACCAATAATGGTTTTTCCACAGCCTTTACCACAAGCCATTTTCTTGTGGGCTAGCCAACTCTTCACATTACTGATATGGTGAGTTGATTACCATCCAACTTATTAGCAGGTTGTCAACTAAAAACAGATTTGATATATCCTTACCAGAGCCGTTTGCTCATGGATTAGTCAATCCTTTTGTAACCATGGTGGATTGATAACCTATTGATGTTATTATCACAAAAACCATTTATTCAACCTTTATTTCAAAATATTATTACTTAGCAAAAGGTTTCTTCTAAAATTCATTTAACTGGTTTATTTCTGCAAACAGTACTTTGATGAAAGTACTGTCTGATAAGCAGTACTTTGAATAAAAGTACTGATATATCAAAAAGTATTTATTCAAATAAAATTCATACCAGTTATTGATCATTCTCAGCAATAGTAGTCCAGTTGATAAATAAGTTGATAACCATGCAAGCAGTTTCATTATCCTCTTCTACTTCCATTCCATGCTCTAACATTCTTCTCATGAGTTCGACTGTGAGAGGATATCTTCTTTCTGCAAACATGTGTATCATTGTTCCATTTTCCAGCTCTAAAACATGAACTCCAGACTCTTCAAAGAATCTCCAGCAAACAATTTCCCAGCTTTCTTGATTCTTCCAAATATCATCAATGCTCTCTTCTTCAGTTTCCCATATAGTAATAAGATCACCATGTAAAACTAAACCAATCCCTTCTAATGGATCATTTTCAAAATAAGCTTTCACCACATGATATAAATAGAATAGGTCTACTCTATCTATAATGTGCAGTAAGTCCCATAGCCTTTTGAAAACTTTGAAGCTTTCATCTTCTTTATGAAAAATCATATAATCTCCATCTTTGGATTTCACAACTTCAAAAGCACTAATCTTTGATCTGTTCATCTTCATGTCATCATCTTCTTTTGTATAATCAAAATCTACCATTCTGAGATAATTCTTTAATTCATCACTAGTCTCAGATCTTAATTCAACTTTTTCTTTCTTTGAGAACTGAACATCTGTAACATCAGTTTTCCTTTTTCTTTTCAAACTCTTCTTTCTTTCAGCTTCAGTTGAAGTAGCTTCTTTTCTAAAATCTTTGATGTCTGCAACATTCTTCTTATAATCCTCCCTAGCAGCATCATATAATCTTTTCATCTCAAAATAATTAAACTTCTGTAATCCTTTATACCCTTGACTTTTAAGATAAGCCATCATAGCATTTATGTCTTTAGCTTTATTAAGTCTTCTTGGCATAAATCTAACAGGAACAGGTGACTGTAATGGTTTAGCAGCTTCAGCATCTAATTCATCTTGTACCTTTTGAGCTGCTTCTCTATTCTGAGCTTCTTGAGCTTCCTGATCTTCTCTATCTTTAGCATTTAACTCTTCTTGAACTTTTCTAGCTACAGCTTCATTCCTAGCAACTTCAATTGCTCTAAGTTCTGCTAAAGTTAACTTTTTCTTCTTTGTTTCAACCAGAACACCCTTTCCTTTATCCTTAGGATCAATTGCAGGTTGAAAAGTTCTTTGTTGTTGTTCTTCTTGTACATCTCGAATAGTAACTCCTCCTCTTGGTTGTGATAAATCTCCTAAAATTTTAGCAATGAACTCATCATCACTTGCAGAATGAATGGGTTTGAGAATAGCTTCCTCCTCTTGGAAAACAGTTGAGGGACCAACAACTTCTTCATGTACAGATGTTGAAGGACCAGCTTCCTCATCAAAATTTAACACTCTTAGAGTTATTACCTCTTGTCTGAAAGTATCATGAAAACCAGTACTTTGTTGTTCAGTACCTTGATTATCAGCAGTACTTTGAACTTGAACTTGCTCATCAGTATCTTGAATGATCT
This sequence comes from Chrysanthemum seticuspe, assembly GCA_019973895.1. NCBI lineage: Eukaryota > Viridiplantae > Streptophyta > Magnoliopsida > Asterales > Asteraceae > Chrysanthemum > Chrysanthemum seticuspe. Next base: position 62,393,559 of record BPTQ01000007.1, read on the forward strand.
TTTCTTCAGACTTTTTAGAACTTTCAGGTTCATTCTCTTTAACCATATCTTCTTTCAATTTCTGTTCTTCTAAATTACTCCCTAAGTTGACAGAAGATGGTTGATGAACCTGTTTGTGTTTACTTGTCTGTGACTGCCTTTGTGCTTTCTTCTTTGATTTGACCCAGATACGAAATTCTGTGATCAAAGGCCAGACAAAAGTTTTTAGCCTTCTAAATTTTATCTTCAATTTCTTTATCTGCTTAGCTTGAACCTTAGTAGTCGTTTGCAACTTAACAATCTCCCTTGTCAGAGCATAATTATCCAAAGATAAACCTTCACGAGGTATAGTATATGGATCTTCACCTTGAATATGTGAATGTTCCTCTGTTTGTGAAACAGGAACAGATCGTTGTAGAGATGTAGAAGGTGATCTCACAACTTCTTCTTGAACCTCAGGGCTTGGGGAAACAGTACCCTATGGAGATGCAGTACCTTCTGGATAAGCAGTACTTGCAGATGCAGTACCTTCAGATGCATTACTTTCACTTGCTGCATCATCTTCAACATCAACTCTAACAGCCTGAACAACCTCCATCATGGAAGTAGTTAATGGTGTATCTGGACCTCTAAATAGATCACTTCTTCGAGCCATAAAAGTAAAAATCTTTGATTGTTGAACAATAACAGGCAATAAGTCTGTAGGTTTAGGAACATCAGCAAGTTGTTTGTTCAGAAAAACTTGTATAAATATGGGATACATTAACCATTTTGATCCATGATTGATATGAGAAAGCATGCCATCAAGAATTAGCCTTGAAAAATTAAAAACACGATCTGTAGCTAATCCCACCATAGCAGATGCAATATTCGACCCAAATTGCTCCCAAGAAGTTTGTTCTGAATGTTTGTTTTGTTAAAAAACCTTCATAACCAAGATGCCCAAAAGTTTCCCAAATCAATTCCTTGGCAAAACAAATAGCACCATCATTATCATTAAACACCAAATCTTCTCTAATAGATGCTTCAGTAATCTTCACAGTTCTTCCAACAACTGTAGCCCTAATATAAAATTCTTCATTCTCCATGTTTTCTCTTGCAGTAGCCCAAAATTCTTGAATCCATGGCTCAATAATATCCGGCTCTACTAAAAGAGCATAACTGATGGGCGAACCAGTTAGATAATCAATAATATCATGAAACGCCTCATTATCTTCAGTTTTGTCTAAATTAGCTACCATATTGTGCTTTGAAACAGTAGGTCGATTCGCCATTAGTGATTATGGAAGCACAATAAGAATTGAAATCGAATAAGAATGAGAGTAATATGGAAGCGATGCTAATGTATGAATATAAGAGGGAAAATCGGAAAGTAGTTATTTATAGGTGAGATTTGAAAAATCACTGCCCAAAATAAAATAACCGTTAGCATTAATTACCCTTCAATATAACCGTTGGAACAGTACTTTAAAACGACAAACAATACTTTCCACGTATGCAGTACTTTCCCAAAGCAGTACTTTCCATGCAGTACTTTTCAGGAAAAACAGTACTTTGCCAAATTCTTCCGTAGAAAACTAAGTAGTCACAAATATCCTCCCCTCAAGCAATACACAGGACTATACTAACACCTTATAGTCCTCCCCTCAAATGTAGCTTAGTAGTTAATCATGCCAATACTCACCACCAAGTGATTGAATCTTGAAACATCAAAGCCTTTGGTGAGTAAATAAGCTACATTGTCATCTGTGTGAACCTTAACAACATTAATGAGCCTGTGCTCATAACAATCTCTGATAAAGTGATGCCTAATCTGAATGTGCTTGGTCTTGGAATGATAAACAGGATTCTTCACAATACAAATGGTACTCTCATTATCAATATTGATAGGAGTATTTTTGAAATTGAACCCATAGTCCAAGAGTTGATTCTGCATCCACAAAACTTGTCCACAACAACTTGCAGCAGCTACATATTCAGCTTCAGTGGATGATGTTGCTGCAATTGTCTGCTTCTTGCATTGCCAGGAGACTAACCTTCTTCCAAGATATTGGCATCCACCAGCTGTTGATCTTCTATCAGAATTATCACCTGCATAATCACTATCTGAAAAAGCTTCTAAGTGAAAAGGTGACTCTTTTGGATACCACAACCCCAACTTAGGTTGTTGTTTTAAATAACAGAAGATTCTCTTTACTGCATTCATGTGAGAAATCTTTGGTGAGACTTGATATCTTGCACATAAACAAACTGCAAACATGATATCATGCCTTGATGCAGTAAGATACATAAGAGAGCCAAACATTGATCTGTATAACTTGACTTCAACAGGCTGTCCATCTTCATCTTTGCCTAATGAATTGATAGATTTAATAGGTGTAGCAACAGCCTTCATATCATCAAAATTAAACTTCTTAAGTATGTCAGTAACATACTTGTCTTGACTGATAAAAATTCCTTCCTTTGACTGCTTAACCTGAAGTCCCAAAAAGAAAGTTAACTCTCCCATTGAACTCATTTGAAATTCCTTCTGCATCAGCTGCTCAAACTCCTTAACCATGGACTGTTTGGTAGCCCCAAAAATGATATCATCAACATAAACTTGAACTAACATGATATCCTTCTTGTCTCTCTTGATAAACAAAGTCTTGTCTATAGCTCCCCTTCTGTATCCATGTTGCAATAAGAATGTAGAGAGCCTCTCATACCAAGCTCTAGGTGCCTGATGGAGGCCATAAAGAGCCTTGACCACCTTGTAGAATTTGTTTGGGTGTTTAGGATCTTCAAAACCAGGAGGTTGTTTCACATATACCTCTTCTGTAATAATACCATAGAGAAAGGCACTCTTGACATCCATTTGGTAAACCTGAAAACCCATGTATGAAGCAAAAGCAAGAAATATTCTAATAGCCTCAATCCTTGCTACAGGAGCAAATACTTCATCATAATCTACTCCTTCTTCCTGTCTGTAGCCTTGTGCTACTAACCTTGCCTTGTTTTTAATAACATTGCCTCTTTCATCTCTTTTCACTCTGAAAACCCATCTGGTTCCAATAACTCTCTTCCCATCTGGAAGATCACATAAAACCCAAACTTCTTGAAGTTTAAATTAAAGAAGTTCTTCCTGCATAGCTTCAACCCAGCTTTCTTTAGTCAAAGCTTGAGCAATATTCTTGGGTTCCTCTTGAGAGATGAAACAAGTAAATAGGCAGGTTTGATGGTCCTTATGATTCAGCCTGTTTTGTTTGTAGACAAAGCTAAGTAAAGCATTATGAGGTTTTGTGAAACTCTTAGCTTTGTGTCTTGTCATAACTCCAGAAGTAGATGGACCAATGATTTGAGCAGTTGGATGATTCTTATGAATCCGTAATATTGGAGACTGTGGAACTCCATATGCATCATCCAAGTTAGTATAATCAGCACCTTCATTGGAATATGAGAAAATACCTTCATCTTCAAGCTCATCATCAGTTTCTTCTAATCCAGGCATGATAGGATCATCCAAATCATCTAAAGTGCTGTCAACAGGTGCATCAGTACTTTGGTTGAAAGTACTGTCAGAAGTACTGTGAGAGTACTCTGCAGTCTTGTTCTTCTTCTTTGCCTCTTCATAAGCTCTTCTTTGTTCATCAGTGTAAGAATGGGCTAATACATCTTGAAGAAGCATCTGATTAAGTTCCTCTTGAATAGATTGATCCTCAGCAGATAATGAGGATTGTGGTGCAACAGTACTTTGTTTTGGAGAATCAGTACTTTGCTTGGGTACATCAGTACTTTGTTTTGGACTTATAGGATCTTCATCAGGAACAGCATAAGGTCTAATATGAACTCCATGAAAAACATATTGTAGATCTTCTCCATTGTGCATAGGTTGATTTTCTTCTCTAACAGGAACATAATTCATTGAAGGGGTTAAAACCTCAAGATCAAACATCCAATCAGGACCTTTACCTTTCTCATTGTCTTGATCTTCTAAAAACTCAACATGAAGACAATCTTGAATCTTCTTAGTAACTCTGTTGTACACTCGAAAGCCTTTACTGTTAGTGCAATAACCCAATAAGTATCCTTCTTCAGACTTGCCATCAAACTTCCCCAGATTATCAATGGTGTTTAAAATAGTAAGAGGACATCCAAAAGGCTTCATAAAACGAATGTTGGGTTTATTGCCCATCAGCAATTCATAGGGTGTCTTCATCTGTGGTTTGGTGACAGAGACTCTGTTAAGTACATAGCATGCAGTACTTACAGCTTCTGCCCAAAATTGAATAGGGAGATGGGAATCTGCTAGCATTGTCCTTGCTGCTTCAATCAAAGTCCTATTCTTTCTCTCTGCAACACCATTTTGCTGTGGTGTTCTAGCAATACTAAACTCCCTCTTGATTCCTTTATTTGCACAAAAATCATCCATAGGCTTGTTCTTGAACTCAGTCCCATAATCGCATCTAATACCTCTAACCTTGAGTCTCAATTGATTTTCAAGAGCTATTATGAGAGTCTGAATAGCATCAAAAGTATCATCCTTAAAACCCAAAAAGAAAACCCAACTGAATCTACTGCAGTCATCTGTAACAACCAAACGGTACTTTTTCTTATTTAGACTTGCCACAGAGACAGGTCCAAATAAATCCATATGTAACAGCTCCAATGGTTCTCTAATAGTTCTTTCCTCAAGCTTCTTGCAGGAAGCTTTGTGTTGTTTACCCTTCTTGCATGCCAAGCATGAGTGATCATTCTTGTAAGTCTTTGAAGGTAAACCTCTAACTAGATTGCCTTTGACCAGTTTGTTGATATTCTTGAAATTAACATGGCCCAATCTTCTATGCCATTGATGTGCTTCTTCAGATGTTGCTTTAGCCACCAAACATGTGGCTCTTCCATAAGAATGTAGACTCTTCATGTCTAAGCTATACACATCATTTGTCCTTGGTACTCTAAGGACTACCATGTCATCATCAATAGGTTTAAAGTCAGAGGAAAGGATGAGACATTCTATGTCAGTGAATAACACAGGATGCTTTTTATCACAAATTTGAGAGACTGATAACAAGTTAAATTTAAGCTCCTTCACATATCTAACATTCTCAAAGTCAATTAGCCCTGCTTTGATAGTTCCTTTGCCAGTAATCTTTCCTCCATTGGGATCATTCCCAAATGCAACTCTTCCTCCACTAATATTTCTAAAATCAGACAGAATCTCTTTGTCTCATGTCATACTTCCAGAGCAACCACTATCCACAATTAGATGATCTTTAAGCTCCTCTTCTGGGTTGCCCTGCACACAAATAAAAGAGTTAGTGATTTTTAGGAACCCAAGCCATTACTGACTTGTGTTCCCCTTGTGGAGTTACAAACTCAAATTCTTTGAGTATGTAATTCCCACTATCTTTCAAATGATGATCCAAAATTATCTTATGATCTTTAACATGTGGATTTTCAAAACTTTCTGGTTTTTCAACATAAATCTCTTTTACCAGATTATTAGCATTTTCATGTATCACAAAAAAATCAGATTCACTTTTTGTTGAAAGTACTGTGTGTCCCTCAGCAGTACCTTCCCTCTTAACCCATTCTGGTTTAACACGTGGTTCCTGTGATCTAGATCCCCTATGTGTATTGTAATACCTTCTAGGTTGATAGTGAGATCTCCTAGGATTCCTATTCCAAATAGTATGATCAGTACCTTGTTTTGGCTGAGCAGTACTTTGAAAAGTACTGTGAGATACTGAAGATTTTGAAAAAGGTCTTCTCTGATGTGGGTATCTATGATCTGGTGTGAAGTTTCTGTGATTAACCCTATTTGAATTATTCCAAACTGGTTTGTGCTCTCTAGGTGTGTTGTTAGCAGATCTGTTCTTTGGAAATTTGCTAAGGTATTCTGAGTGTCGATCACAATCTTTGATTAAGTGATTAGGACTATAACACACAAAACACAGTTTTTGACCCATATGTCCAAAGTGATTTCTTTTATGTCTATGCCCAAAATTATTCTGCCTTCTTGGTGAATGATAAAACCTGTTTTGACCAAAGTTATCCCCAAAAGGTTTAGCAGTACTGTTTTGAAAAGGTTTTGCAGAAGGTACTGCTTGTGGAGCAGTACTTTGATTTAAAGGTACTGCTGGATTTTGAACATTATTGTCAACAGCTTCTTTGGGTTTTTCAGACCTAGATTGAGCTACAAGCTTCTTCCTAAACTCCAGACTATCTACTCCGAAGCGAGAAACATCAGGCCTTATGGGTTGATGACTAATAGGATGTGGGACAGCATGATAACCATTATCTTTCTTATACTCAGGAGGTGGTTCACTTATTGAGCCCTCATTACTAGATGTATCTACATAGTTAATGAGTTCATCATCACTAGTGGTTGTGTCCTCAAAATCACCTACATCCTGATCACTAGGTTGGTTTTCATCTATGTTACTAAAGTCCATTCCAAATCCTAAGCCTGTTCTAATGTAAGCCCTTCTTTGTTTTTCAACATAAGTAACATGGGACAGACCAGACTCTCCCCAAGCAGCAAACTTAGCTAACAATTCATCTCTTGTCAAACTCAGATTGCCATGCAGCTCGTGCTTCAGCAGTAGCATCAGCTGCAGGTTCAGGAGGACAAGGCGTAGTCAACTAATTGAGTCTTTTGGCAACCCTCAAGACAATTCTGAGTTGCCGATACCAATCATTGAAATTCGCGCTACCAGTCAATTTCTCTTGATCAAACATAGATTTGAACGACGAGGCTAGTGCAGTAGATTCAGCTTGAGCCATTTCTACAGAAATAAAAGTTCAAAAGTTAGTACTTTCGATAAGTAAACATTCAAGAAAATAAAATACCCTTTGGTCAATATTCATATTAACCATAATATTTTCCTTGAATATTGGATCCTCATTATCATAGTTCCACCACATCAGTTGATCTGCTAGTGGTGAAAGTATAGAATAGGTAATCGTTGAAAAACAATAATTGACAAACAAGTTTTCAATTCCAAAAATTATGGGATTTACAATTTTGCCAAAACAATTAATGCAAAACGTAAGCATGTTTCATCCCATCTTATGCCTTAAGTCATAGGTCTCACTAACTAACTTAATTAAGTTGTCTAATTTAGAAACTGCAAATCATAAAGCTGAGGTCTCACACAACAAAATAATTCACCTCGTTATTGTAATCTAGATCAAGGTCTCACATAACTAAATTACAACTTCAAGTGTTTCATATCATTAGATGGCATAAACTTAAATTTAAAGGGTACAATTTTTGACGTGTAATCAAAACTTATGTATAAAGTAGCATGCATACAACTTTATAACATAAAAGTTTCGAAAAAACTTACAATAGATTTTAATTGCTAAGATTGAATTCTACAAAGTTTTAATCGATGCGTTGAGAAACTTACAACTTTGCACTAAGATGCTTCATACATAGAATGGTTATACTAGGTAGCTCCAATCGAACTCACAGGGGGCAGAGGACCAGGTAAGCGCTGAAGCATAACCTTAGACATCAATTCAGTGCGACTGTGCGCACTTCTTAAACAACCCCTTTATAGTTTGTTCTAGTGGGTGAGCCGTTCTAACCATTTAGTACAGTCGCATCAATCGATTAAAAGTTCAAGAATAATTCTTAGATAACAAATCAATTTCGCCATTATTTAGTCCATTTAATTTTCTATTCAAAAAGCCTTTTTTGCTTACTAACATGTCAAACAATTTATAAACAAAAAAGCACTTTAATAAAAATTAAACACACTCAAATAATATAAACATATAACTAAACAATTTAACATATGTAAAAACAATTAGCCACATGCATAATTATTTCAATAAACTCTAATAAACAATTCTAGGCGTAAATAAATGCATACATTAACTAGGACTTTCATCTCGCAAGAAGATGAGCCACGTACATCGACAAGTCGATTGCGTAAGCCAAAGTTAATAGTATACCAATTAGCACGTAACGAATTTTTATTAGTTATAATTGAGGTCTTCCCCAATTCAATAATTATTAAATAAATAAAACATGTGTGTATCACTTAACAATTAATCAATAAACAATAAACAATACTCCATAGCAAAACATGCATATTCCACCATGGATCCCGCATAACAATTATCACCCAAGATACGCATATTACATGACACATAACAATTATTCATTAATTAACCACATAAAATTAACATGCAATCCTAGGGTTTCTACAAGTTTTACAAAATTAAAACCTAATAAAATAAATAAAGGGTAATCGACCCTATATATAAAAAATTAGGGTTTCGAATTCAAAACCCTAGAAACCATAAAAAGCATGCATATAATCATAAAGATCCAATTTTTATGTGTTTCGGTAATTAATTATATCATATTAACGGCTTGTGATGCCACTGTTGGAATTTAATACTCATAACAATTATATATAAATCAAATAACATCATCAAAGCATGCAGCGGAAGTAAATAGGAATAATATATGTAAGTAATTAACCGAATAAGAAAACGCGTACCTTTTAGCAATTCAAGAATCAAACGTTGATTGAACAAGAACAAAAACCCAAAACCCTAATTTAGGGTTTATATAATTCGACCCACACAAGAATCGACCACCAAGAAAACACAAGCTCAAGCGTGCTTGTCCTTCGTTCTTGTACACACGTACTAATAGCAAATTGATGTGAAAAGCTAGTTCCTTGAATCACAAATAAAACCAAACACTTGTATCTTTGAGTTAAGCAAAATCGAAAACCCTTGGGGTTTGGGTGTTTCGACCGGCCACACAAAGAGGGAGAGAGGAGAGGAGAAATTAGGTTATTGGTGATCCAAGATTAAGTTATGAATGAATACAAGGGTTTGTATTTATAGGTAACTTAACTTGGTGACCAAGTTTGAGTGGGTTAGTGTAACACCCCCAAAATTTCACATCAGAAGCGTTCGGGTCATGGGGTGCTACTAAATCAATATACACAACATAAGGTAATAAAGAATGGAAATTCTATTCCATTTTCAAAAGATATATTAATTTAAGAAATAGTTTTACATAGTTGTTTCAAAGTGCGGAAGTAAAGCCCATAAAAATATAGGTTGTCCCATTAAAAGTTGTACTAAAATGTTTGGAAACACTTCGGATGCCAGTCTTCAACGAATGCCTTTGCCATTGCCCACGCCAATAAGTAAACCTGAGAAAAACATGCTAAAATGTCAACACAAAGGTTGGTGAGTTCATAGGTTTAAGTTTAGGAAATCAAGTTGGACCACAGTTGTACATATAGCATCTCCGTGAATGACACTATATGCAAAAGGCTATTACGCTAGTACCAAGTTCATGCGACCGAAACTACGACAGTGTGCATGCATCTAGAAGCATGATAAATAAAAGCCCAGCAAGTGTATTTCCAGTACACTCAATCAATACGATATGATATACGCCCGACGTTTGCCTATCCGGTCAAACTAGAACGGGGGTGTCATCCCCAATAGATCTATTCATAACAATCGCGCCTCCCCAAAGGGAATTAACAGTAGCATAGTTGGGATTCAAGGTTGTTTCACGTAATAGTGTTTTCAGTTTCAGGTCCGAAAAGAGTTTTGTATGTTTCTCACCCCATAGTTTTATAAAGCAAGTAAATAAGAGTAAAAGTGGGGCTATAAACTCACCTTAGCAGTTCGGTGAATAAACTATCGAGTATCAAGAGTGTGTGTGAAGATCCAACGCGAAACCTAGATTAAATAGATAAATCTCAGGTTTGATTTAAGTTAACGACCTAAATGCATGATGTTCGAACGACTTGTATCTTTATCCCTTGTGTGGTATTTAAAAGTAAATTTCCAATCATTAGTTAAAATAACGTTAAACATCTATAAAAATGTTTGAAGTTTCAAAAATTCAAGGATTCTTATTATTTAAAATATTTGAAGTTTACGCGTACAATATATCAAATATTATTAAGTTATAAAGTATGAGTGTTTATGTTATAATGTATTAAAATATTTAGTTAAATGTTTTGATTAAAATGATTTATGTAAAAGTGTAAGTATATATATTAAGCCCAAGTTTATAAGTTACAACCTATGTATGTGCTTTTAAGTAAATTATCAAGTCTATTAAAGTGGAGGGGCTGAAACTGTTAAATGGTGGAAGTGGCAAAAATAACAAAAAGAAATGGCAAAACAGCCATTGCCCAGATTCGAACTTGGGTTGGTTGTGTGCAAGTCTGCGGCACACCCAACTGAGCCACAGGCTCTTTGGTGTTACTCTTGTCGTGTAAATATGCATAAGGGGTTTGCGACTGATTAGAACTTGTCATACATTTCCATCTCAGAAGGTAGGGTGGCATGCATTTGTGTTTCATTCTTGTTTTCACTCGTTACAGGGTAACTATATTTCATTAGTTTTCTTGCATGGATGTCTAACATGTAAGTGTGTATATATATATATCTTAATATTTGAACATGCTTCTTAAGTTCCCAAAACAAAGATTGTAGTAAGTTGGAAAATGTTTAATCCTTGGAGTTTATTAGTGAAAGTAAACGTTAAAGTTTTACCACACAAGCTTTATGATATGCTAGGTTCGATTTGTGTCATGCATAAAGGAGATAGGTTTAGAGGGTTTTAAGCACAATGCAAGCGTTACTAAGAAACTAAACACAAAGTTTGAACCATCTACGAATTGAAATGGGTCGAGAAGACTTACAACACCAATATTGGCGGTGAAGAGACTCGATAGAGGTGTGGTGCGAAGGAAAATGAGAGACGAGACACGAGCTAACAATCTTGCACCCTTTCGAATTTGCAACCCATGATAACAATCCAAAGTGACTAAGACTACTTGGATGACCCAAAGTCTTCTTGTTTGTTCCTACTTGGCGGCTCGACAGTGAACAAAAGAAAGAAAAGAGAGTGTTCTGTATAGTTTAAGTGTGTGGGGGTTTTATGAGATTATGAAGGGTATTTATACACGATTTGAAGTATGGCTTTAAGGATTGACTTGTCTTTCCTTTGCATGTGTCCAAGGTGAGATGAAGAGGATGCTTGGGATGTCTTAATCGAGTGAAAGGATCTAAGAGTATGCTTTGACAGAAACACATCTTTGGGGCATGAATATGGGTTGTCTTGATCAAGTGAAAAGGATGGTTAAGCATGCTTGAGGTTGGGTCACTATCAAAGTAGGCATGGTTATACTATCTCTCTTTAGGTGTTTAGGTCAAAGGCAATTCAAGATTATGTAGCTAGGGTGGCTAAGGTGATGTTGCTTTTGTTGTGTCCCTTTCTCAGAACGCATGGTATTCAAGGTGAAGCTATACTAGGGTGACTTAGGTTTGGTTCTTGTCTCCTCTGGTCCTACATGCCTACGCACATGCTTGTGTTTCTGTGAGGAGTAGCAGCAAAAGGAAAAAAATATATAACTTTGACTATGGTTTTGTTGGGTTGTGTTTAACAAAAGGGAGAAAGTTACAAAAAAATATATGAAAGTGTATGTATTTGTGGACTTAACGAGCAGGAAGAGAAAGAAAGAAAGAAATAATATGAAAACTTGTTTTATTACATTGAATTTAATCTAGGCTTGGGTTTGTTTAGCGAGGCCCAATACAAGAAATAAGAGTGGATCGGGTTGGGCTTAGAGAGCCCGGTTGGATAAAAAATATAAAAGTTTATTCTATATTTATTTTAAATAATTTTTATTATCGAGGTCGAGGTGAAAATTATCCCGTGGCTTGTCGAATCTTCGAGTAAACGTATCTTCCCGGTATCCGAAAAATATAAAAATTATATTTTTGGAAGCGTCTTCGAAATACTGTTATAAGAATACCGTCGTCGGCTTTGCTAGTTTATTTTTATATTTTAACTGTAACTGGTCGCGATTATAGATTGAAAAGAAAGAAAAAAAAAATCTAGACGCGAAAAATTAGTAGGGAAATTTACGAGTTGTTATAGTTAGGGTTTGGAAACCCAAACCGATCGGCCAAAGTATCCCAAGGGGATTCTAGAACCTTCCCGACTTTGTAATTTCATCTCTAGTCCTTATAGTTTATATTTAACGACCGTTAACCAAACCTCGTTAATTATTTAACTATCGTTATGTTTTATTTCGTGACTAATAATTAATAATAACATATTAATTATTAACATCAATTCTCATACGTAATGTGTGCAATCCCGAAGTCTCGAGTTCGAATCCGGACATACATATATTTAAATATCCATAAAACCTTTCAATAGCTTTGTGGGCCCCCATCCGTACAAAACAGGCGGTTGTCCTTTTTTTTTTTTTTTTTTTTCTTTAATTGTGTGTGTAGTTTAGGTTAGGTACATATATATAGTGTATTTATTTGTGTAGTGTTTTTATATGTATAGTGTATTTAATTGTGTAGTGTTTTTATATGGTATTTATTTTACGTTATGCTTTTTAATTGTGTATTTGTTTCCATTAAATTAAACAATAACAATAAAACATTAGACATTAAAATATTAAACAAGTCAACAACAAATGTTACTAATATTACAACGAAATCTACTCCACATGAAGATTATTAATGTCATCTATAAGCTCATAGAGTATTCCACTCGACTGACATGCATGATCAACTGGATTTCTTGCCAATTCCAGTGATGCCTCCAACGTCTTTATTCTTGCCTTCAACAAATTGTTTTGAGCCAATAGCATGTTGATCGTTTTATCTTGAGTTTCGCAGTTTGAGCACTGCGTTGAAGAAGATGCCTGACCAAAGTACTTTTGTTGAAATATTTCCTTCCACATGAAGTATCGACACCCATAGTCTTTAGTCCCTGGCTGTTACATGATGAAACAATTATATTAAATGTATTCTAAACAAACAAGTTATTGATATATTTACGTAAATAAGCAAACGTTTAATTATTTACCTTTGACAAAGGACATGCATAATACTTCATACCATAAGTTTTTGGCTATTGGGATTTTCTTTCAATTATAAATCCACGTCGACAACGACACAAGAAAGGATTTTCTTGTTCCATCTGGCCAAAAGAATTTGTATGATTATTCACAACATAAATCAATAATATCATGGTTCACAAAATTAGAAGCTTCGAATACATAAATAACCAATCTTGTTATAGATTAATAGTTGATACATGGTTCACAAAATCACAATATAACTAGCAACTAAGATCAATCACGCCCGAGGCGTAGTCGCTTCAATGATGCTGCCATCTGTCCCACACAAAACTCTAACTCTGAAATGCGTCTCCTCAATCCGGCAATCTCTCGCTCGTACTCGTCAACGCGAGACGGTTGAAACAAAAGATGAGGAAGAACCGGAGGACGATGTATAAAATTGTCCTCATCTGCAGCTCGAGATATAGCTGGAGAGGGAGGCACATAAGATGGAGAAGAAGGCACATAATCTGGACTCTCAACACGAGCGGGTGTGTTGTTGACACAATGAATGTCCCTCAACTGAATGTCATCTGATTCCTGTAACAAAAGATGAGGAAGAACCGGAGCAGGAGCAGAAATCTGTAACAAAAGATGACGAGTCGTTTACTATAAATCAGTAATCGTCTATACATGTTTTGTCATTTACAATATAAATCAGTAATCGTCTATACATGTTTTGTCATTTACAATATAAATCAATAATCGTTTTCTACGTCTGTCTAAACATCCTCTGTCGTTGAGTAAACATGTGTTCCCATGTCGCGGCCACGACATTTCTAAAAAATCTCCATTGTGGGTGATTATACGGGAGTGGTGAGTTTTCATCAAGAAGCGCAAGAACGAAGTGAGCAGCCTGGTCGTCCCCCACACGAAGAATCACAACGGGGGAAAATATTTGTGCTGAATTGGGACCACCTCTCAGCGGAAGACACATAACAGATTGTGAATCGGATATACATACAATAGGACGGTTAAGAGCTGTAGCAATAGCCACGCCCGTTTCTGGCATAGTCATCCAGTAACGCCGGGGTGCTGGACCTTCAAACCAATTCATCGAGTTCGTGTAGATTTAAAATAATCACCCCACATTTGCCTGTAAACTTCCTCGTTATTGTCTACCTCTTCCCTGGCAATAGCTCGAATTCTGGGCCACATTTGTTCATGATGACCAAGACCTACGGCAAGAGCTCGATAGCCACAATTTCCATCACCTGCCACGTTAAAGATCCCTAGGATCCAGCGTCGGAAAAGAGGTGGAATTTCAGCCATACAATATTCGCTAAAGTCATCTGAAACGTACAAGTGGTGTCTTAAGTCGCCCTCGCTAGGTCCTTCGTTAGGTCCTTCGTTTAAGTCTGGGACGTTAGAAGGCTCTCCCACATAAGAACTGTGTCTCGCAGATTCTTCATTTAAGTCTGGGACTTTTTTAGGTTTTGTGTAGCTTCTGCGGTGCCTTGTGGGGGGTTCTTCGTTCAAATTCGGGATATTTGGTTTAGACTTGGATTTGTTGTCCTTTGCGCTCGGACATCCACGATTACTTTCTTTAACAGCAGGTTGTTTAAAATATATTTTTTGACAAACGGCGATGCTTTGGTAAAAACACTTTGGAATTTTTGTGCGTCATCTTGACAAGAAAAATATTCAGGCTCTTCAGGCCCTTGAGGCTCTTGAGGATATTCAGGCTCATCAGGCTCTTGAGTATTTCGGACAACAGGCCAGGGAACGCTTAGTGTTCTCCAAAAATTATCAACCATTTCAAGCGGAATAGGCAATCCTGTATTCGAAAAAAGGAACTAGTTAAAATTATCGGTATTGACGGGAAGAATAATTTGATAGGCATAAATTTTAAAATACATACCGTTTGCTTGAAGCCAAAACAGTTCGTGATAGCATGGTAAACCATACACTAACCGCAACTGATGACCACATGCATGTGGGTCAACATCCCGTTTACTTTCTGCGAGTATGAGCCGTAAAGCATCCATTGAAACATTATACCGCAATTCGTTAAATAGAGTGCTCTTACAAGCATGCAGTTTCTTGATTTTGCTTGTATTCAAAGAGGCTCGTATCGCAGTTTCTTGCGCAGCTATAATCTTGTCGACCGAACACAACAACGTGTCTAAGCTGGACTGTGTGGAGCCCAAGTATAACTTCAACAGCGCGTGTTGACTCTCAACTCTACATGTTGTTGTCTGGCCGAAGCTACGATATTGATCTGTAATGTACGACACAAACATGCGGGTGTAATCTCGCAGCCAGTTATGAAAATACCGCAAAACATCTGATAAAACAATGAATTAATAAAGTGAGAAAACAATTCGAGTAGTTATTTATTAAATAATAATAAAAAAATGTATTAGTGGTTGAGTACCCTTTTTTTGGACCAATAAATCCTGTAGGTGCTGATAATAATGCGTGAACACATCTTCGGTCGGAGATGTAACAATCAAATCCCATGTCCATCTAACGGACTCATACTCCTTTACCGAATCGAATCTGTGTCTGCAATGCTTTAGGACATTTTGATTGATATGCCATCGGCAGAGTAATCTGTTAGCGTTTGGGAATTCTTCTGCGCATGCCCCAAGCAACGCAAAATCTCTGTCGGTGACGATAACCCGTGGGTAATATTGTTCTTGTATCACCAACTTAACACATTCCAACACCCATTTGAAATTTGGCTTTTTTTCCTTGTCCAAAAAGCTAAACGCCATTGAGAATGTTGTGTTTGTTGGAGTAACCCAAACAACTGTAAAGAATGGCAGTTTAAAAAACGTGGTGTTGTATGTGGAGTCCATCAGCATGATTTCCGGATATGTTGTCCACAAGGCATATGACGTCGGGTGAACAAAAAATATTTCATCCAGCTCATTTGTGTGGTCATTTATCCTATGGTAATATGTATAACCTTGACGCTGCAAATGTACTAAAAGCAGTTGTATCGAAGTCAAATCACCACGACTGTCGCGATGTATCTTTTCTTGTGCATTATACACCGTTTTAATGGTAGACACTTTATTCGGATCGATCTCTTTTAGTGAAGAAAGTATAATTCGTGGTGCTACATGCTGTTTTGTCATCTGCCTCACAAAAACTAACTCACTTTCTTTTAATCGCATGGCCTGTGAAAAACCATGGAACGAGTCTGGAAAATTATGATTATGCCTCGGACACTTAAACTTCAATATCCAACCATTTTGATGTTTTATAAATTTCTCTAGTAATCTGAATGGGCAATTAATTTTAGCGGTACAAGTCTGCCGTTCAAGTTCATCTTCTAAACCTTCACGTGCAGACGTCCCATGTCTAGAACACAAAAATTCGATAGAGTACTTACAACCCCTATATGTTTCACTTTTTCCTTTAACAAAAAGAAAACCAATCGATTCAGAAGTAGATCGCACCCAATCAGTTAAATCAACTTCAGTACCGAACACCTAAAAAATAAAAAACACAACAACCTTTTTATTAATACAATTTTTTTACAAAATTTTATAAATACTGTGGAAAACTAGAAGGGGGGGTTGAATAGTTTTGCCGATTTTACGTTAGTTTCAAAAACTTTTAGATTCGTTAATATGTGAGATCTTATGGATGTAGAGAAAGTATAGATCTAATGATAAAGCAAGTAAATAAAGTAAAGCGAAGGGAAAGAAAAGACACAACCGATGTATAGTGGTTCGGCTACAAGGACACCTTCCTTGCCCCACTCCACTCCCCGAGTCACCTACTCGAGAGTTCAAGCACTATGTCAACAAACTCCTTCACTTGGCGGAGAAGCCTTCACAACGTTGCTTACACTTTTTCCGGTACAAAGCTAGATACCGAGTCCGTAACACGATGGACCAAACCAACACGACTATTACACAACAAATATGTGAAATATCAAATACAAGATCTTCGCTACAGAAATCTTACGGAGTGACAAATCAATCAAGGACCCCTTGCTTGGATGACTTGTAGAATGCTCGTGATCTCGCCTTAGAGAAGGACCTATATGAGGATCACAATAGAAAGAAAGAAGAACAACTCTCTAGATCAAGTGATCTATATGTTAGAAGAGAATGAGAGTGTTTGAGAGATTTAGTAAGAAGAGGGGTGAGTTATAATGAAGAAATGGCTCTCTATTTATAGGCAAACTTCTTCACTGTTCCCCCGGATCCCACGGATCCCTTCCACTTGGGATCCGTCTAGTGTAATCCTAGGGATCCGTGGAACGCTCCTCTTTGCCCATGGGTTTTTTGGTTATGGGTCATGGGTTATGGGTTGGTCCATGGGTTATCTTGAGATTCAATGTATCTAAGTATACATTGTATCAAGTCTTCTTGGGTATGGGTTAAGATCTATGGGTTATGGTCCATGGGTTATGATTTTTTACCCATCCTAATAAACTATTACAACAAATGCTTAATTACTACATTTTTGTATTTAAATGGCTATATGTAAATGCTTTACAAAACTAACATGTATCCTTTATAATTATACTTAAGATAACATTATATTTGTTATCAACAAAACACAAAGAGATCGCAAAATATTAATAAACCGTTTTACGGTTTATTTGTATTAATAATCTCCCCCTTTTTGTTGATGACAAAACATAATGTTATGATGAGTAAAACTTAAGAATAGATGTAAATTTTGAAAGCCGAAAGCCCCTAAGTTTTACTTCTTCTCCCCTTTTTTTTTGAAACAAAAAGTTAACCCTTGGAAGAAAAGTAGTCTACGTATTTCTTACTCCCCCTTGATGGTAGCTCCCCCTTGTTTGGGGCGTCAAGTGAATAAAAATAAAAATCCTACAAAAAGAAAGGTTAGTAACATGCTTAAATAATCTTGTGATTGCCGAGAATCTAGATTGGGAGCCAAGGTATGTAAACAATGCCTTGTAATAAAACAACAAATTGTAGTGGTATTTATACCACTTACAAGCATGTAAAAATAAGAACAAGACTTGTTCTTGTAAATGACAAACAAAAAAAATACTAAAATCAGAAAATAGTAGTAGTGATTCCTTCCATGCTTGCATAAGGTTATGGATGGAGGTTTTGATGAGTGATGGTATTGATGCGATCAAGGATGAGGTTGAGTATGAAACGCATTTCTTCCCTAACTTCTATTGCGATTTCCCTAGTGGATTGTCAATGTTCACAATGTAAATGATGTTGGTAATGAGTGCGGAAGTTTTCCGGGTTGTTTTGATTTGAGTTATGCGGAAGTTGTGGTGGAAAAATAGGAAAATATGGATCAACATCCGGAATATTTGTGAATGGTGGTGGAAAAGAACCTAGATGTTCTTGTAATGTGATGGGAGCTAATGGTGGTGATGTTTCAAGATTTTGAAAGATATTATTTGGAGATGTGGGTGGTGTTGAAAAGACTATTTCTTTTTTTTTAGATTGTTTAGATCTTGTTGGAGTCTTAAGGAGTTCCAAAAGAGTGACTTTGGGTGGTGATGAGGTTGGTGTACTTGTTGGAGATGAGGGAGGTGCTATTATGGAAGCATCTTGTGGTGAGTTATTTGTTGAGGATGAACCATTTGAGGTTGTTTTTGCTAAGCAACAAGATCGGATACTAATCCGTGCGGATATCCTAGAGTTTGATTGTGGTATTTTGGATGGTGGAAGTACAAAGGTTTGGATATCATGATTGTTTGTACTAGATGATTCTCCTAAAGGGTTTTTGGATGACATGATGTAATGTGTTTGTGAGGAGGAGATGGAGTATGCAAGCATTTTGGGAGTTCTATATATAGAAAAACAAAGCATTGTAATGAATGCTTGAACCAAAATGTAGATTAAAATCTAATGATTAGATATGAATTCAAGGCATGTGATCATGAGAACACAAGCATTAAAGATCATACTCCCAAAAATGAAACAAACGTGGGTTTTTCATCCAAAGTGAAAAAATAGAAGGTAAAAATAGCTTCTGTTTCACGGATCCCACGGATCCTTCCCTTGAGGGATCCGTCCGGCATGAAGGCTGGGATCCGTGGGTCTGGTGATTAAGGCAGCACAAAATTTTCCTTTTGGAAACATTTTTGCCTAGTGTGTGCCTATATGCAAACTATTTGGAGTTGCGGTTTTCTCGACCTCTAAAAAGAAAAGGAAAATAACTAGGGGAAAAAAAATCCTATTGAGATAACCCGAAAACACACATTTAGTACATAACTACGTAATATTGTGTTATCAATGCTCCTAATTCATTTTTGCTTAAATGAATGTACCCGAAAACACATATTAGTTATGTGTTCCCTTTAGCATTCAAAAGATATGAGATGCAATGAAAACGGGTTTTTACTTTGTATTAATAATGAAAAAGCGATTTGTCCTAGACGTGAGAAATTGCTTTTGTGAAATTGATACGGGAAGGTATCATTCTTTTTAGAAAACATTTTGAAAAGAGATTTTCTTTGAAAATGTTAGGAATTAGAAATTCCAGATATTAAAGAGTCGGTCACCTCAAGTATATGTAATCGTTAGAAAGCTCGTAGTCGTAGTTCTTTTAAGTTAAGTAGTATTTAGTTAAGTAACACCGTGGAGGACGGACGGGTCTTTACCCACTGTATGCCTGATCCACAGCCCGATGTGTGGCGATTTATGTAAGACTATAAATACTCTCTACCTCCCAAGGTAGAGAGTTGGAGCTCATAATAATATCTTTCACTTTCTCTCACTAAGTTCCCTAAACCTCTAACTTTCTCTCTCTAGAATTCCATTTATACGCCACTTTGTGTTATGGTTTGATGTGTATGTGAAAACTAATATCCAACAATTGGTATCAGAGCGCCATGGTTAGATCATATCTTGCACATCTTTGGATTTCTAGTGGTTTTTAGGTGGTTTTTGAGTTTGAAAAAGTTTAGTGGTTTTTGCATCATTTGGGTGATTTCTAGTGTTAAAGTTTGGATTTTGATAGTACTTTTATGTTTAGAATCAACACAAGTGTTTAGGTTTTGATTTGGTAAGCTTGAATCATCGTGGTTGGGTAGTTTTTGGATTGAAAAGTGATGTTTTTGTGGTTTTCTTGCTAGCGACTTGACATTCGGACTTCATTCTTCGTAGCGACTTGCTTTGCAATTTCGTGACGAGTTACAGTTTTGGAGCTAGCGACTTAGATCTAGCGATTAACAGTACAAGTAGTGGACTCTCCACTACGGGTAGCGACTTGGTGGTAGCGACTTGGTCTGTAGCGAGTTGCTCTTTAGCGACTTGTATCTTTAGCGACTTGAGTAGCGAATTGCTGCCAAAATTTTGCTAGCGACTTGAGGCTTAGCGAGTTACTAATTAGCGACTTGCATTTGTCTAGCGACTTGGGACTCTAGCGACTTAGTGGTGTAACGAATTAGGTGTTAGCGACTTGGTGTATTATCTTCTAGCGACTTGGGTGATTGTTTACGGTTTTCTCTTGATTTAGTAAAATCCCGTGAAAGAATCTATTTCCCGGTTTAATCATAGAGTTATAAAATCCCGTATAATCTGTTAACATGTCTACCAACGTTCCTACTATCATCTCCACTGTTGCCGAGGATGTTCAAGCAGCTGGGTCAGATACTCGTCCACCCATGCTTGACAGAACTGACTACGATTCTTGGGCTCAACGAATCAGATTGTACTGCCTTGGAAAGGAAAATGGTGTCAACATTCTCAAATCCATTGATGAAGGACCATATCGAGTTGAGACGACTAGAGACATACTTGATACTAATGAAGATGGAACTCCTATTTACGGAATGGACAGACCTAAAATGTATGATAAGCTTGATGATAAGGAGAAAAAGAGATTCGATGCAGATATCAGGGCTTCTAACATTGTTCTTCAAGGTCTTCCTAAAGACATCTACAAGCTGATCAATCACAACACCGATGCAAAGGCAGTTTGGGATAATGTCAAGATGCTTCTCTCAGGTTCAGAATTAACTATGGAAGACAGAGAATCACAACTCTATGACGAATTTGAACACTTCAAGATGAAGCCAGATGAGAGTGTCTATGAGTACTATGTGAGATTTCATAAGTTGGTGAATGACATGAGGAACATCAGAATGACTATGCCTAACATTCAGCTGAACTCAAAATTTGTGAACAACATGAATCCCGAATGGCACAAGTTTGTCACCGCTGTGAAGCTCACTAAAGGATTGAAGAATACAAACTATGAGCAACTCTATGCCTTCCTCCTTTAGAATGAGAGACATGCTATGTTTGAAAAATTGATTCTCAATCAGTTCAAAACCAACCAGGGAGAGACAAGCTCGTCTAATGACTCAACTGCCTTCTACTCAAACATCGGAATCACAACCAAAGCTTCACAAGTCATACCCTTGGGTAATGGTAATCACAAACTCATTCCTGATCCTATGTTCAAACAAGCTGATGCTGATGCACACGTGGGTAACTTCATTAATCAACTAGCTCTTCTGATTAGTCAAAACATGAATTCTCTCCCACAAACCAACAACAACCTCAGAATAGCATCTAACCCACACAATCAAGCTACTGTTAAAGATGGAAGGATCGTGGTGCAACCAGTTCAGGAAAGACAGTATGATCAGGGAAGATGTGGAGCTGGTAGAGGTTATGTTGGCAACCAGAATCGAGGAAGGAATGGTAACCAAGGTCAAGCTAAACCGATCAAATGTTATAACTGTGGTGGTGAGGGACACATTGCAAGAAACTGCACATCTCCAAAGCGTCCACAGAATGCTGATTACTTCAGAGATAAGATGCTGCTTGTACAAGCTCAGGACAATGGTGCTGCTTTGGATGAAGAGGAATTGTTGTTTCTAGCTGAGGGCAATGCCAAGACCTATGATGCAGATGTGGATGAGCAGCCTATTCAGGAGATAGGTCACAATCATCAGAATGCCTTTCAAGTCGCTGATTGTGATGCATACGACTCTGATGTGGATGATGGACCTACGGCACACACAATTTTTATGGCTAGCATTTCTCCAATGGTTTCTCCCAAGGTCTCTTCTTCACCACAAGCTGGCCCTTCCAAAGACAAACTCATCTCAGAGGTACTAAAACTATACGATGATGCTGATGTGCAAAAGATGCATGACAAAGTACTATCAACTGAAACTATTGAATCAAATATTGAAAATATGGGTAATACCGACATTGTCCCATATGATCAATATGTGAAACAAAGTGAAAGTGAAGTTGTACCAAGTGATGCATCTTCTGCAGTCAACAATGACTATGTTTTTGATGAATACACTGCATGTGCCCCTGATGATTCTGTAATTTCTGAACTAAATGCCTATAAAGAACGTATTGCTATTTATGAACAACGTGCAAAATTTGAGTTGACCACTCGTGAGCAGGAAATGGATGACCAAGTGCGTACAGTCATTAGAAAAAGCAATTTTAGAGAAGAAGTATTGAAACAAGAATTAAATTCCTTGCAAGAAAAACTTTCAAAAATAGCTAAGCAAAAACAAGAACTTCAAGAAAATGTGAAAATGCTTAAGCAAGAATTTAATGCAAAGGAATCAAAACTCTTGAGAGACTTTTCTAATCTGAAAACTTTGAAAAACAAACTTGAAAACAAGTTGTACATACAAGGAAACACCATTCAGACTGCTCACATGGTCACTAAACATAGAGTTCTAAGCGATAAGCATAGTGTTCCCATTATAGATAAACCCAACCCTGAGTACGGAAAGATAGCAAAAGCAGCTCAAAGTGTGATCTATGATGGCAATGAGATTCTTAAACCTAGACAAAAACCTAGTTGCGTTGAGTGCACAGAGGATGATAAGAAACTAGATGAAATCACTAGGGAAAAGATGAATAAGAAACTAAATGATCCTAAATGCAAAGAGAAAAAAGTAATTATCACTCCTCATGACTACAAGAAGGAAAACTGGATTTCCTTGAACAAGTTTAAGGCTCAGACATTGTTGACTCCCGAACAAGTCTTCTGGAAAATGGATTTAGATAAGCAGAAAGCGGAAAATATTGTTGAAACAAACCCTCCCCTTTGGAAAATGCCTAGAGCGACTGTGTATCCTCCTAATACACCAATGCATCTTGTTCCTAGAACAATTACCACTAAAAGCAAGACCTTAATTAGCCAATATGTTATATTTCAACTCTTTGTTGATTTTGAGAAAACTTGCAAGAAAAGGATCACACCCACTGGTATAACTGAAGGAGAAAGTGGTTTTGAGCAAATGAAAGAATGTCATTTAACTGAGGTCATGCCTTTCTTTAAACTTCTAAAAGATCACTTTGAGAGTCTTAAAAAGGGAATAGAAACTGATATCAAGGGAATGGAAAAGGAATTTGATGCAATGATAGTTGAAGTTAGTGACTATGAGCGTGCACTAAAATATAATGAGATTGAGAGGAAGAACTTGCATACATTGAATGAGACTCTTATTACTGAATGTGTTGCTCAAGATATGTTTTTTACTGCTTCAAATTGCTCTATTAATGCTTCCAAATTTCATGAACTATCTGTTGCCCTGAAAGTCTCCCATGATCGTGTCATTGAGCTTGAAAAAACTAATTCTAAACTAAACGAGAAAATTGAACTGGATGATCACGACAATTTGGTTAAACATTTTTCTAAACTAGAAGTTGAGCATTTTAATTTACAACTAAAATATCAACATCTTAAAGAAAATGTCAAAACTTCAAATATCAAGACATCATCAGATGCTCCAGAGTTTGATGCAGTTTTTCAAATTAACAAACGTGATGAACAGATTCAAGCTCAGTGCAACACGATCAGAAAGTTGAAAGCCCAAATCTCTCAATTAAAGGGTCAAACGAACAATATGACAGGCTCCCAAATGCCTCCTCCTTTAGATTCTCAGAATTCTCAAACGTTTCATCTTCAAAACCTAGTAAATGCTTTACAAAAGGAAAACGAAAGTTTTCTAGAAGAAAATGAAAAGGTTAAACGTCATTTCAATGAGTTATTTGAATCAATTAAGGTCACTCGTAACAAAAATAACGAACAAATAGCTTCATTGCAAAAGGAAATTGAGAATCTGAAGAGTCAGGTAAAAGGGAAAATGCCAATGACCAATGGGGAGAATGGTGTATCAAAGGTTCACTCTTCTAATAAATATGCTTTGTCTGTGACATATGTCCCTCCTCATCTAAGGAACAACAAACTTGCTATTCAAACATACTTCTCATCTCTTAAGGATTGCTTAGAATGTCTGCGTGAGATTGTTGAAGAGGATAAGCTAGAGAAACCTCATGATAATGCAATTGGACATGCATGCTTATATGCCAAACGATCTCAAGAAATCTTAGAATGCTTGATCACAATATGCCCAAAGTCATTAGGTGAGAGAGTTAATCCTTTGATTCCATGTTCGATGCCTAATGCCAAGTATGATATGCATTCGATTCCCAATGTTTTGAATGTGAACCGTAGTGTGCCTTTAAGTAGTTCAGATTCCAGATATGTCAATGCTAAGAAAGAGAACTCAAGTGTGCCTTCTAGGAGTACAAATCTCAGTACCTCTAGTTTTAAGAAAGTGAACCTTAGTGCACCTGCATGTAGTTCAGATCCCAGCACATCTAAACAGGTGATGCAAAGAGTAGTTAAACCAACTAATGTTCCCATTCCCTCTACAGGAGTAATCAGTGACATTAAACGGAGCAGGTCAAAGTCTCAAGACAATACAAGGAATGATAGGACCTCTCAAGCTAAGAATGTGCACTGGAAGAGAGTAGAAGAACAATCTAGGAACTTTAAGCTTGAATTGAATAAAACGAATCGTGTTGATTCTAGTATTAGCCATAGGCGTACTGTAATTAATTCGAATTCCGATACTATTTGCAAACCTTGTACTGATGTCTGCTTGATTTCTGTTTCTAATCATGAATGTGGTGTTAATGTTCTGCCTAATGATGTTAATTGTCCAGTTAATATTGTTAATGCTAAAATTCATGCTAAGAAGGCTAAAAGGCAAAAACGAAAGAAAGTTAGAAAACAGTGGAAACCCACAGGAAGAACATTCAGTAAAATAGGCTTTTGTTGGATACCTGTTGGTCATAAGACTAATCAGATAATGCCCACTAGAAAATGGATGCCTACTGGTAGAACTATTCCCTTAAGAAGTGATCACACTGTGAACATGGCTAATACAGACACTAGTACTGCATCTATTCACAATGATTCCATTGCCTCACTTTCTGATATGAATGCTTCTATTTCTGATGTGGGTGTTCCAACCATTGTAACTAACCAAATGGAGCCCATTCTTGCATGGGGATCCCAATTATCCAGTTATCCATTCTTGTCTGTGTTCAACTGCAGATCGTTCAAATCGTTCTGTGGTACCTGGACTCAGGCTGTTCCAAGCATATGACTGGAGACCGGTCGCGGCTCATGAACTTCGTGAGCAAATTCATCGGGACTGTTAGATTCGGTAATGATCATTTCGGTGCTATTATGGGTTATGGAGATTACGTTGTTGGTGATAGTGTCATCTCTAGAGTTTACTATGTGGAAGGTTTGGGTCATAATCTGTTCTCTGTTGGTCAATTCTGTGATTCTGATCTAGAAGTAGCCTTCAGAAAACACACCTGCTTTGTTAGAGATCTTAATGGTAAGGAACTGTTAAAAGGAACTCGTGGCTTAAATCTTTACACCATCTCTATCGATGACATGATGAGGGCTTCTCCAATCTGCTTGTTATCAAAGGCTTCAAAAACAAAGTCATGGTTATGGCATCGTCGTCTCAATCACTTGAACTTCGGCACCATCAACGATCTTTCCAGGAAGGACTTAGTTGTAGGTTTACCTAGATTAAAGTATGAAAAGGATCATCTTTGTTCAGCATGCCTATTGGGTAAAAGCAAAAAGTTTGCCCACAAACACAAACCTACAATCTAAATTACAGAAGTTCTTCATACCCTTCATATGGATTTGTGTGGACCAGTGAGAGTGCAGAACATCTTTGGTAAGAAATATGTGTTGGTTGTGGTTGATGATTACTCTAGATTCACCTGGGTCAAGTTCTTAAGGACAAAGGATGAAACTCCTGATATCATCATCAAGCTCATCAAACAGCTGCAGGTTCGACTCAACAAAACAGTCAGAATTATCCGAACAGACAATGGAACTGAGTTTGTTAACAAACAACTTAGTGACTTCTATGAAAGCATTGGAATCAGCCATCAAAGAAGTGTTCCTCGAACTCCTCAACAGAACGGTGTAGTTGAAAGACGAAATCGAAATCTTGTAGAAGCCACTAGAACAATGCTGATTTACTCAAAGGTTCCAATGTTTCTCTGGGCTGAAGCTATTGCCACTGCATGCTACACACAAAATCGTTCTCTGATTCACACTGTTCATGGAAAAACTCCATATGAACTTGTCCACAATAGAAAACCTAATCTCTCTTTCCTTCGTGTGTTTGGTGCATTGTGTTATCCAACTAATGAGGGACAAGACTTAGGCAAACTTAGAGCTAAAGCAGACATTGGAGTATTTGTAGGGTATGCTTCAAACAAAAAGGGATACCGAATCTACAACAAAAGAACCCGAAACATCATGGAAACAATTCACGTTACGTTTGATGAGCTGACCGGTCAAATGGCTCCTGGACACTCCAGCTCAGGACCCGCACTTCAAAAAAGTCCCATTGGTTCATCCCTTGTTCCAAACTCTTCTCAAGAAACTCCATATGTACCTCCATCTGAAGATGATTTAAAGAAATTGTTTGATCCTATGTTTGATGAACTGTATGATTCAATTACTAATGAGGTGTTAATCCCTACAACAGAGGATGCTCATATTCCTGTGAATGAAGTCAATCCCTCAGTCTCAATATCTTTAAGTCAAGAAGCACCTGCTGCTGATCCCTCAGTCTCATCAACAAATCATCATTCTTCAAATGTACATCATGGAAATGTTTCTGGCATCATTGATGAAGTTAATCCCTTTGCTACTCCTGAAGATGCTCCATTTGAAAACATATTTGCTCCTGAATCATCATCAGAACCATCTTCTTCAGGAGACATTGACTCAGCTACCTCAGTCCCTCAACAACTGCCACATGAACACCTCAGAAAATGGACTCACGATCATCCATTAGACAACATCATTGGAAATCCCTCTCTTCCTGTATCAACCCGAAAACAACTTGCAACCGATGCCTTATGGTGCTTCTTCAACTCCGTACTATCTAAGATCGAACCAAAAGATGTTAAAACCGCCATGAATGAAGATAGCTGGTTCAATGCCATGCAAGATGAAATTCATGAGTTTGATCGAATTGATGTATGGGAGTTAGTACCTGCTCCAGACTGTGCTATGATCATTGCTCCTAAATGGATCTTCAAAGTGAAACTTGATGAGCATGGTGATGTGTTGAAGAACAAGGCTCGATTAGTTGCTAAAGGATACCGTCAAGAGGAGGGTATTGACTTTGAGGAATCTTTTGCTCCAGTTGCTCGAATCGAGGCAATCAGAATCTTTCTGGCTAATGCTGCTAGTAAGAACATGGTAGTATATCAGATGGATGTGATGACGGCATTTCTGAACGGAGATCTTAAAGAAGTCGTCTACGTCAGCCAACCTGAAGGATTTGTGAATCAAGAGCATCCTACTCACGTTTATCGTTTGAAGAAGGCTCTTTACGGTTTAAAGCAAGCTCCAAGGGCATGGTATGATACACTGTCAAAGTTTCTTCTATCAACCGGATTCAGCAAAGGAGCAGTTGATCCTACATTGTTCACCAGGAAGTCAGGCAAACATTTAATTCATGTTCAAATTTATGTTGATGATATTATTTTTGCCTCGACAGACCCAATGGAATGTGATCATTTTTTGAATGAAATGAGTTCAAAATTTCAAATGTCAATGATGGGACAAATGTCATTTTTCTTGGGATTACAAATTTCACAAAGTCCCGGAGGCATTTTCATAAATCAATCTAAATATGCAACAGAGATCTTAAAGAAATTTGGATTTGATTCAAGTGACCCTGTTGACACCCCCATGATTGACCGAACCAAACTAGATGAGGACCACTCAGGGATCATGATTGACCAAACGAAATATCGTAGTATGATTGGATCCCTGATGTACCTCACTGCTAGTAGACCAGACATCTTGTTCGCTGTTTGCATGTGTGCTAGATACCAGGCTAAGCCTACTAAAAAGCACCTTGAAGCAGTTAAACGGGTCTTTCGGTATCTCCAAGGAACCATCAATATGGGTCTTTGGTACCCGAAGGACACCGGTATGTCACTAACGGCCTATGCAAATGCTGATCATGCAGGTTGTCAAGATACACGTCGAAGTACGTCTGGAGGTGCTCAGTTTTTGGGTGATAAGCTTGTGAGCTGGTCTTCAAAGAAGCAAATGAGTACTTCTATTTCCTCTACAAAGGCTGAATACATAGCCGTGTCATCCTGTTGTGCTCAAATCTTATGGATGAGATCTCAATTATCTGACTATGGCTTTGAATTCAACAAAATCCCTCTGTACTGTGATAATAAAAGTGCTATTGCTCTCTCATGCAACAACGTTCAACACTCAAGAGCAAAGCATATCGACATTCGACATCATTTCTTCAGGGAACAAGTGGAAAAAGGTGTGGTGGAACTCTATTTTGTGAGGTCTGAATACCAGTTAGCAGACATCTTCACCAAAGCTCTTCCAAGAGAACGTTTTGAGTTCATTCTTCCACGACTTGGCTTGAAAAGCCTTCAACCAGAAACACTCAAACGTCTTCAGGAGGAAGACGAGGAGTAAAAGGTTTCCTTCATCTATCTCTTGTATATATCTATTCGAAAAACAAAATACAAAATTATAAAACCTTCAAAAATCAAATAGAAAATTATAAAACTTTCAAAATCCATAAAAAATCTGAAAAATTCGAAAATTCTTCAAAAAATATTGTCATTTTGTCATGTTTCTCTCGATTCGATTATATCTACGGTCTTGTTGTTGTCATTCAAAGAATGACACGGGACTTTAGATATTGTTCGAATTTTTATTTAAAAAAAAATAATAAAAAAAAAAAAAATATATATATTTTTGGGAGAAAGAGAAAAAAATGGTTTATTGTCTTTTTCAGGCAATAACCCGGTTTTAACAGAAAGAACAGAGCCACGTTTTACCATATTTTTCAAATTCCATGCTCTGATTCTATAAACATTTATCTGCTGAAAACTAAATGCTTTGAATAATAACTCGGTCTCTATTTTTGATAATCATCAGGACTTATTTGTCAAAATCTCTATCTCTCAATCAACAACCTATGTCATTGATTGAGGGGGAGAATGATTTCTATTAAATTAAAAAAGTTATTTGGCATTAAATTGTTTTCAAAAGATGTACATGCATGTTTTATCAATGGAGTTTAAAGTCTTAAAATCCGATCCTTATCAGTTCAAACGCTTTCATAATCAAGTCACAATTCTTCTTAAAAGCTTTCAAAATCAATTTAAATCTATAAGAGATCACAAATCTCAAATGATTTGATAATTGTAATCGGGGGAGAATGTGTGATTTAAATTGGATTTAAACTGATAATTCGGTAAATGGTTTTATAAGGATGTACATGCTGTCCTTCCCACATGTGACAAACGATTTCAAATTTTCAATGCACATGTTGAGGGGGAGCATCTATCTTAAACTTATGATTTGAAACGTGATCATTTATCCCAATGTGCAGGTTCCCTCTAGTATGTGCAAAACTCTTTTCTAATCTCGAGGCACACATTGAGGGGGACCAAATTTATGGAAACCTCATCCTTCCCGGAAATGCTTTATCTTCTTGATTTGATCATGGAAGTGATGTTGATATCTTTTAGAAAATGGTAATCAAAGAAGTAAATTCTTCCTCTTGCCTCCGTGTACAAAACGATTTCAAACATTTGATGCACATGTTGAGGGGGAGCACCTGTTCTAAAACTATCAAAAACAATTCAGGCACAAAATGTTTTGATAATATATCAAAAGTATCTGGATTGATTTTAAAATGGTTTTCAATTGGTTCCAATGGCAGATGAACAATACCAAATTGACCGACCAACTTTACTTTATGTACAGTGATATAAGGATGATAAGGTTAGGTATGTGTTCCCATGATCCGCCAGAACCGGAGGGATCTACCCAGGGACAATCCACTAGTTAGTGTAGAAGTCCTTAGGTATGATGATAAAAGGAGAAAAGTGAGATATGGGAAGAGTGCGAACTGAAATAGAGCAAGTACTGGAACAAACCCAACAAGGTTCTTGCTATGAAGTCTCGGTAAGCACTGAAGGGGTTAAAGAATTAAAAAGAATTGAATGAGAAAAGGGTGAAAACAAATAGCCCTCCATTTATTCAACCTTAGGGCAGAAACCGGGTTCACTTCATATGCTACTGATGGTAACATCGGTTTTGAAGACAAGACGTCATGGACCCAGTGATGCACTGCACTTCAACTTTCCAAACCACTCAAGTTCCTCTTAAAAGGACTTGTTTCATTCTCACGGGGAACCGACATTATCTATCGACTTTCTCTTAGAGATTGCTGATATTGAAGAAGGAGACCCTCTCCCTAGTCTCCGGCACAGGATCCAAATATGCACAAATTGTGTCTAGAGCCACGAGATCATCAATAAATCTCATTAGGACACTTTCAATGAAGACTCTCTGTTTCACACAATGTGGAAAGAGAGATTATATCTTGAGTCCTACGCATTATCCTTGGGGTATTGCCAGAACATCTGAGTGATGTGTATACATATTCACAATGAAGATGGAAAGCCTTCTGGAGCCAACATCAAACAAGCTCCTGGTAGGTGGCATGTGAGATCTATTATATGGATCAACCATGTGACAACTGAACAGAAACAATGGGGCGATTCAATCTCTTGAATCAATCCTGGTTCAGGTTATGGATTGACGGATACCTTTGAAAAACCGGTCTTTGTGCTTAACAACTCTTTTCTTTAGCAAATCGACCGTGTACGGATATTTCAAATCAAAAGGTGTTTTATGATTGATAATTGATTTTCATTAAAACCTTCGTTGTATTGCAAAAACAATTTCTATTGAGCAATACACGATTGTTTTTCAAATATCTTTTCATCAATCAGTGGACTTAAATTCGCTGGTTCACTCACTCCGTGTTGTCTTCTTTGAGATGTTCCGGTTTGAGAACATCTAGAGCAACTGCGAAACCCTATCAAGGAAATTCTTCGGAATTATACCTGATCACAGGCAGTACATGTACTGATCAACGGGGAACCGTGGGCCGTGTACCTCAATTCAACGAAAGTGATCAAAGACACTTTCGTGCGATTTATTGCTAACTGTTGTATGCAGGTACGCCCGACGTTTGCAGCTGATCAGAATGAAGCGGTCAATCCATAGCCTCATGCTCACTTAACACATTCATCTCAAAAGAAATCATGATTAGTGCATCAATGACTCTGATATTTTCACTCCATGCTTCTGCTACGCTGCTGCCAATATCATGATTCAACAAATGCTTCCGCTACTCTGATGAGAAGATATCATGATCCAGAATGTGAGCATGTCGGTCCTAAAGTCACAACATTACATAATACCAACTCCACAAAGGATGTCTCAGAGATTTTTGATTGCTGATGATCTCAAAAGCTGGCACAAATTTATTATCACGTGGATCAGTAAAAGACCTCCACTTGAAGTAACCAAACATGCAATGTGAAGAATCAATGACTACGAGCTTAGGAGCAAAAGACTACATCAAGAATGCAAGATCAATTGTTAATGTAATATCTATTTGTATTCAATGTAATTTTGGTACATGATTGAGGTGACCTCCCTTAGGGGGAGATTGTTAGGAATTAGAAATTCCAGATATTAAAGAGTCGGTCACCTCAAGTATATGTAATCGTTAGAAAGCTCGTAGTCGTAGTTCTTTTAAGTTAAGTAGTATTTAGTTAAGTAACATCGTGGAGGACGGACGGGTCTTTACCCACTGTATGCCTGATCCACAGCCCGATGTGTGGCGATTTATGTAAGACTATAAATACTCTCTACCTCCCAAGGTAGAGAGTTGGAGCTCATAATAATATCTTTCACTTTCTCTCACTAAGTTCCCTAAACCTCTAACTTTCTCTCTCTAGAATTCCATTTATACGCCACTTTGTGTTATGGTTTGATGTGTATGTGAAAACTAATATCCAACAGAAAATGTATATGTAGTTATGTGTTTGCAAAAAAAAAATTATAAGTGGAAACTTATCTTGGGTTTTGAAAATTCCCGTATTGTTTGTGAGTTGTGCGTGAAATAGAAATCCTAGACTCAGAAAGAAGAAGGCTAGTGTTTACATACCTTGTAGAGTCAAATAAGTTACGACGTTTGTTCCATTACACCAAGACCAAGACGAAGTAGGTTGAATTGTTCCCGCTTCAACGGTTTGGTGAGGACGTCGGCTATGTTGTCTTCGGATGCTACCTTCTCAATAGAGATGTTCCCCTTTTGAACATTGTCTCTTAAGAAGTGATGTCGAATCTCTATATGCTTTGTGCGAGAATGCAATACCGGATTCTTGCTTAAGTCGATGGCACCTTTGTTGTCACATAGGATGGCTATGTCGCTTAGATGAATGTCGTAGTCGACTAACGCTTGTTTCATCCATAGTGCTTGTTGGCATGCTTTGCCGACGGAGACGTACTCGGCTTCGGTTGTTGATATAGCTAGTACCGTTTGTTTCTTAGAAAACCAAGACGTTAAACAACATCCCATGAAAGTACATACCCCACTTGTACTTTTTCTATCAACGTAATCACCTGCATGGTCAGAATCTGCATATACAATTGTTTCTACTCCTGTGACCTTAGGATACCGTAATCCTAATTGTGTTGTACCCTTAATATATCTAAATATCCTTTTTACGGCTTCTAGGTGTGATGTTTTAGGGTCTTCTTGAAACCTAGCACATAAGCAAACACTAAACATGATATCCTGCCTACTTGCCGTGAGGTAGAGAAGACTACCTATCATGCCACGATATTTAGTATTATCTACGGATTCTCCGTCTTCATCTTTTGTGAGTTTGGTGTCGGATGACATTGGAGTCCTAATTGGTTTTGACTCTTCTAGACCGAATTTCTTTAACATCTCCTTGATGTATTTAGATTGACTGAAGAAGATACCATCTTCTACTTGTTTTATTTGTAGACCAAGAAAGAAACTAAGTTCTCCCATCATACTCATCTCGAACTCGTCATGCATGATTTTAGAGAAATCATCACACATGTCTTGACAAGTGGATTCGAATATAATATCATCTACATATATTTGTACTATGATTATATGTGACTCTCTTTTCTTAGTAAAAAGTGTGTTGTCAACTAACACCATGGTATAGTTGTGTTAAACTAGAAATGACTTGAGTCTATCATACCAAGCTTTTGGAGCTTGTTCAAGACCATAAAGGGCTTTCTTTAATTTATAAACATGTTTGGGTTTTTCAAAATCAATGAAGCCCGGAGGTTGAGCTACATATACTGCTTCATTTATGAAACCATTTAGAAAAGCGCTTTTGACATCCATTTGATAAAGCTTTAGATCATTAGCACAAGCATACGCAAGAAGTATTCTTATAGACTCGAATCTAGCCACGGGGGCGTAGGTCTCATCAAAGTCTATTCCTTCTTGTTGGTTATACCCTTGAGCAACGAGTCTAGCCTTGTTCCTAGACACGGATCCGTTTGCATCTAATTTGTTTTTATAAACCCATTTGGTTCCTATTATGGTTTGATTACTAGGTGGAGGGACAAGTGTCCAAACATCATTAGAAACAAATTGATTTAGTTCTTCTTGCATAACCATTACCCAACTCTCATCTTTTATGGCTTCTTGTGTATTCTTAGGTTCTAAGGTTGAAACGAAACAAAACAAGTTACTTTGGTTTTGAACTTGAGACCTTAATGTTCGTTCGTTTAGTTTTCCTATGACTTTATCTACGGGGTGATCTTTGGACTCTTTAATCTTTATTATTTCATCACTTAGAGGTTCTTCTTCTTCACTTATCTTTTTCTTTATTACTATAGCTTCACTTTATATAATCTCGTCATCTATAAGAGGTGGAGAGGGTTTGGGTGGACTTTCATCAAATTTTATATTTAATGACTCTTCTACCTTCATTGTTTCTTTGTTTAATATGACGTAAGCTTTGCTATTTGGCGAGTAACCTAAAAAGATACCTTCGGTTGATTTAGGATCAAATTTTGTAAGGTAATATTTAGTGTTAAGAATAAAACATTTACTACCAAAGACTCTAAAGTGATTTAACGTAGGCTTTTTGCCTCGAAGTAACTCATATGGAGTTTTTCCTAAGATAGGTCTAATTAAGACTCGATTGAGTATGTACGTTGAAGTATCAACGGCATTACACCAAAACTTTTGAGGTATGGATTGTTCATTAAGCATGGTTCTACTCATTTCTTGTAGGGTTCTATTCTTTCTTTCTACTACCCCATTCGATTGTGGAGTGCGTGGAGCCGAGAAGTTGTGAGTAATACCATTAGCGTCACAAAAAGCTCTGAATTGAACTTCATTATCGAATTCCCTACCATGATCCGTCCTAATAGACACTATAGGACTTCCTAGTTGTCTTTGGATCTTTTTGCTTAATATTTCAAAATAATTAAAGGTTTCCGTTTTGTTCTTTAAAAATTTTGTCCATGTATACCTAGAATAGTCATCCACTATGACCAAAGTATAGTAGTTGCCTCCATAAATTTGGATAGCGGATGGACCGAATAAATCCATATGTAGTAATTCTAGACGCCTAGTTGTAGACACCATGTTTTTAGCTTTATGACTAGAATGAGCTTGTTTTCCTACATTACAAGCATCACAAAAGTGATGTTCGTATTTCAACTTAGGTAGATCTCTTACTAGATCTTTGGATGATAGCGATTGAAGAAGTCGCATGTTGGCGTGACCTAATCTTAAATGCCATAAGGTCGAAGTATCATCCATAGAGGTAAGACATAGTTTGTCCTTAGGTTCATTACCGATTTTAATGACATAGACTCCATGTTTCCTAATTCCTATGGTAATGCCATTTTTTAGTATCTTACTACCGGTTTCGGTAAAAAGTACATTGCACTTTTTATCACATATTTGTCCTATACTTAAGAGGTTAAAGTTTAGGTTTTCTATGTGACACACATCGTTAATGGTTAGAAATTTGTTAGAAATCGTACCTTTACCGATGATTCTACTTTTGCTATTTCCAAACACCACATTACCTCCATTGAAGGATTCATATGTGGAGAATAGATCCCTATTGCCGGTCATGTGCCTCGTGCACCCGCTATCCTTGACCCATTCATCGGGGTCTAGGTCGACCTTTAAGCACACCTAAAACAATAATAAACTCAAAAGTTTGGTCCCCATTTGTTCATGGGTCCATTAGTGTTAAACATTCCATTCATGTTAGACATGTATGGATAAGATGAGTATGCATTCCATGGAGCAAAGTTTTGAAAATGAAAACCGTTTTGCATGTTTGGATTCCATCCCATTTGATGGTTACTTTTTGGGTAAACGTTATTAGGTCTCCTAAATGAATTAGGTTTTGAAAAAGATGGAGCTTTTTTTCTTGCAAAAGTAGGATTATATTTTGGAGGTGGTTGTCTAGTGGTGACATGAGTTGGTTTCTTCCTATTAACTATAACAAACTCAGTTCTAGATGAGGAAGCTACGTTATTGCTACAGCAGATCCACGGATCCCTTTCTGTACACTAGCCGGTTCCCTTTTTAGGGGATCCGTGGGATCCGCCACAACAGTGGCTGGTTTTTCTAGTTCCTTAACAAATTTTGTTTCTTTACTTTCACTAGTTGATGGATCAAGTTGTTGACTACCTAGACCCTTTTGATTGTTACCGGTTTTAACACCTTCGAGTATTGTATCTAAAGTGTTCGTACTCATTCTAGCAATTTTAGAATCTAAGTTATCCACTAGTGTTTGAATTTGAACGCAAAGTTCACATTCACCACTTGCTATTTTACCTTTTTCTAAACGTTTTAGTTTTGCTTTTAATTCTATGACTTCTTTATCTAAACGTTGATTTTGACTCTTTAAAAGCTTGTTTTTGTTAATTAGTTTTAAGCTAATATTGCATAGTTTGTCATATTCATTATGCAATGAGTCGTCATCGAGTGATGAACTACTATAGTATTCGTGACATACCTCGTCATTTGCCATGAGACAAATT
>BPTQ01000007.1:62433019-62503038 GCA_019973895.1 Chrysanthemum seticuspe
TCGCTCAACATGTTACCTAATAGTTTGCAAATCACTAGCTCTTCTAAACTTACCTATGTCTCTAAACTAAATACTAATATTGATGTCTTTATCGGTTGTTTAATGTCGCCGAATTTACGTTTAATTTCCTTTAGATTTTTCTATTTTAGATAATTTATTTGCGATAGTGATATAAATTTCACTATTTGCAAATTTTGGATTTTGCATGCAAATTTAATTTTTATTGCATTTGCATGTTTTATTTTTCACTTTGAATGTGTTCTATTTAGGATTTTTATACTTTTTATGTAAAAATGTTAGGATTACTATTTTCTTTTAAATATCTTTTTCTTTTAATAAAAATATTGATAAATTAATTAATAATAATTAATTTTTGATTAAAATTGATAAATTATTAATCTCTGTATCCATTCAAATCTTCTCGATCACTAAACGTTTGATAATCCATTGTACAACTCGCTGGGACTTAACGACCCGGGGAAACACTATACTCTCCTGATCTTCATTGCATTGGTTTTTGAGCAGTTTTAAGTCTGTTACAGTCTGTCATTCACAAGTGGCAGACTTGCGTGATTAGACTTGACTGTTTGGAACCGATCATATACGTATCATGTTTAACGACCGACTATAGGTGCTATGGTATATGTATCATGTTTAACGACCGAGTATAGGTGCTATGGCATACGTATCATGTTTAACGACCGAGTATAGGTGCTATGGCATACGTATCATGTTTAACTACCGAGTATAGGTGCTATGGTATACGTATCATGTTTAACGACCGACTATAGATGCTATGGCATACGTATCATGTTTAACGACCGAGTATAGGTGCTATGGTATACGTATCATGTTTAACGACCGACTATAGATGCTATGGCATACGTATCATGTTTAAATACCGAGTATAGGTGCTATGGTATACGTATCATGTTTAACGACCGACTATAGATGCTATGGCATACGTATCATGTTTAACTACCGAGTATAGGTGCTATGGTATACGTATTATGTTTAACGACCGACTATAGATGCTATGACATACGTATCATGTTTAACTACCGAGTATAGGTGCTATGGTATACGTATCATGTTTAACGACCGACTATAGATGCTATGGCATACGTATCATGTTTAACTACCGCGTATAGGTGCTATGGTATACGTATCATGTTTAACGACCGACTATAGATGCTGTGGCATACGTATCATGTTTAACGACCGACTATAGGTGCTATGGTATACGTATCATGTTTAACGACCGAGTATAGGTGCTGTGGTATACGTATCATGTTTAACGACCGACTATAGGTGCTATGGTATACGTATCATGTTTAACGACCGAGTATAGGTGCTATGGCATACGTATCATGTTTAACGACCGAGTATAGGTGCTATACGTATCATGTTTAACTACCGAGTATAGGTGCTATGGTATTCGTATCATGTTTAACCACCGAGTATAGGTGCTATGGTATACGTATCATGTTTAACGACCGAGTATAGGTGCTATGGTATACGTATCATGTTTAACGACCGACTATAGGTGCTATGGTATACGTATCATGTTTAACGACCGACTATAGGTGCTATGGTATACGTATCATGTTTAACGACCGACTATAGGTGCTATGGTATACGTATCATGTTAAACGACCAAGTATAGGTCCAAATGCAATGCTGGAAGTATTCCCAACATTGTTTGCTGTAAAAACTCATTCCTTTTGTATAAGTTTGAAGAAACCTTGCTTTGTTCCCTTTTACCAGTATTATTTTGTAACGACAGACGATGGAACTAAACATATGCCGTTTTAAATAGTTGCAATAAAGGGTAAGCATATTTTTTTAAATATTACTTTTTCCGAGGACAAGTCCGAGTATAGGTGCTATGGTATACGTATCATGTCTAACGACTGATTATAGGTGCTATGGTATACGTATCATGTCTAACGACCGACTATAGGTGCTATGGTATACGTATCATGTCTAACGACCGACTATAGGTGCTATGGTATTCGTATCATGTTGAACGACCGAGTATAGGTGCTATGGTATACGTATCATGTTTAACGACCAAGTATAGGTGCTATGGTATACGTATCATGTTTAACGACCGACTATAGGTGCTATGGTATTCGTATCATGTTTAACGACCGAGTATAGGTGCTATGGTATACGTATCATGTTTAACGACCGAGTATAGGTGCTATGGTATACGTATCATGTTTAACGACCGACTATAGGTGCTATGGTATTCGTATCATGTTTAACGACCGACTATAGGTGCTATGGTATACGTATCATGTTTAACAACCGACTATAGGTGCTATGGTATACGTATCATGTTTAACGACCGACTATAGGTGCTATGGTATACGTATCATGTTTAACGACCGACTATAGGTGCAATGGTATACGTATCATGTTAAACGACCAAGTATAGGTCCAAATGCAATGTTGGAAGTATTCCCAACATTGTTTGCTGTAAAAACTCATTCCTTTTGTATAAGTTTGAAGAAACCTTGCTTTGTTCCCTTTTACCAGTATTATTTTGTAACGACATACGATGGAACTAAACATATGCCGTTTTAAATAGTTGCAATAAAGGGTAAGCATAATTTTTTAAGTATTACTTTTTCCGGGGACAAGTCCCCGGGGAAAGACTTGGCAGGAAATTTCGCGCGCATAATTAGCATGCTTTGGACTTTGGTCAAAGTTGTTGAACGTAAACACACTTTCTGCGGGGACTTGTCCCCGGAGAAAGTTTGCGCTGAATTTTGACCATCCGGTCAAACTTTGATTAAAAGCTAATCTACTTTAGCCGGGGACAAGTCCCCGCCGAAACTCCCCGTTGAATTTTCAATCACAAGTCAGCGAGTTTATGTGCCACGTCAGATTTTATTTTGTCATTTAGCCACTTTCTCCGGGGACTTTGTGTCCCCGGCGAAAGCCTCCTCGCCCGTCCATCCGATTGTTGTAGTGAGTTCCAAAACAACAAAGAGAAACTTTGTATGATTACACACAAGTATGCAGAATCTACTTGAGTATACTTAGAAGATTAAAGTAAACAAATGAACACAAAATGTAACAGCTAATGCTTCAATATTATTAATCAATAATACGGATACTCTCAAAGTATCAGGGTTACACCTTGAAGCTTTACTTAGAACGGATAGGGTTAAGGTAAATGCTAATGTGGATGTGATATTTGTTCTGACCTAGCTAGAATATCTTTTTATACATCAAGGATTCCTTTACAGAGATAACTTACAAAACATACACGACATACTATACTTAGAACAGTACTAACTATAGACTATCAGTACTAACTCTAACGCTATCAGTACTAACTAGTTAATACTCTTGGTTTATAACTATCAGTACAAACTTCCAAGACTAAGAGTACTAACTGTAATCATGAATTTCCCAACAATCCTCCCCTAAACTTGTGATTGGGTTTCTAAATCACAAGTTTCTTCATGCTGAGAGGATTCTTCTAAACATCAATGTTGTCTGCTAGGTCTTCCAGCTTGGTTGAATATCTTTAGCAGCAACTCCTTTGCCATTTCCACTGAATTACCCATTCTCAATCCTGCATCTAACATCTGTAAGAGTGTTCCAAGATCAAGTGGATACACTCTCTCAACAAGCATGTAAATATTTGTCCCATTGCAGGTAGTCGCAAGATGCAAGCCCCAAGAATCCAGTAGTGTCCAACTAAGTTCTTCATCACCAGTCTGAAATCTCCATTGTTCTCCATTTACATCAGGTTCAAAGATATTCTGAAGCTCATACATCAGCTCCACATCCTTTTCATTGTCAGGATCTTTGTTCTTGAACCTGTTTTTGACCAACTCCCAAAGCTTGAGCAAATATTCCCTGTCAATAGCTGCAAACAAATCTACCAAGTAGAGATATGCACTTGTTCTTCCTCCAGTTTTGTAAATCCTCCAATACCTTTTACCCTCCTCAGTATAGATATCCCAATTGATGATTGGATACCTAGTGTTTATGGGTTCTGAGTACATTGCATCTTCAAGAGCTTTAATCAACATCATCCTATTGAGATCTTCTTCAGTCAATCCACCTTCATCTTGATCTGTGAACTTTAGCCTTTTGGTAACAGTTGAGGAAGTACCTTCTTCAGCTGGCCTTTTGTAGCTTCTTATAGGTTGTGACCTTTCAATTGTATCATCTGGTTGCATGGGAATGAATCCAAGAATTCTTCTCTGGATTTTATCAAAAGTTCTTTGAAGAGTCTCCTAAGATAGCTGATTCAGCTGCTTCAATGTCCTCCTATCTTCACCTTAATGCTTAATGTACTTGACCATATACATCTTTTGCTGACTCTTGTTAGGAGGTATGTGCTTCTCTTGAAGATCCTTTTGCTGTCTGAATTGGCTTTGTCTCCTTGCAAGTGTTTCACTAAACAGTAGAGCTGCTTCATTGATACTTGTTCCTTCATCTTGCTGCAGCTTCTGTTGTACTTCTTTTGCATCATCTATTTTTGCTCTCATTTCATCCCATGTCTGCCAATCCTCTTCAAGCTTAGCAACCTTCAATTTTTCCTTAGCTACAGCTCCATTCTGTCTATCCTCCTCAGCCCACTTCTCTGGAAGTTTCTTAGCAGCATCTTCATTAATTCTTTCCAACTCTGCTCTAATCAATTGTTGGAACTGAACTAGTTGGTTCTGAGATAGCTCCTTCTTTGATTACAACACCTTTTTCTTTTGGCTTTGTTGTTGACTTTGACTTCTTCCTCAAGTATAGAACAGGTGGTTTGCAAAAGATAGGTTTGATAGGAATTGATCTCTTTAAACTTTGTAGCCCCAAAACAGCATGCTTCTCCTTTTCTTCATTATCACTATCCTCTGTATCATCATGTGGTGTGGTAGTGGTGGTTGTAGCTTCTATAGTGATCATTTCTTGTAATTCTATAGCTACTTGAAATAGAGGAGTTAAAACTGATACTTGGGCCTCAGGAGTACTAACAGTACTAACTGGGATAGTACTAATAGTGCTTGAAGGAGTACTAAGTACTTCTTCATCATTTTTCTTGGCATCTGCATCAACTAGAACTTCCGTTTCCTAATCTTCTTCATGATAGAAAGGACTTTCATGTGCTCCTCTGATAACGCTACACGCGTCGTTCGGGGTCAAGGAAACTTCCTTTTCTTCGAGCAAGTTTTATAACACCCTAGGCAGTGAACCTAATCGTTGTAGTGTAGTAATTAGGGTAAGCCACGGGTATGGATATCATTCTCTAGGGAAATAGGAATGCTAGTAAGGAGTTACTACGCTAAGGTTAAGGTTGAGGAAGATTATTTTTTATCTTTTTATATTTTATGAAATGGAAAGGTACGAATCTCGGGTATTGGATTTGGGGGGTTGGTATTTCTACCGATTACTCTACTATTATCTAATTATCTAAACTAAGGTTGTGGGAGTCTATGTCTAATTAATGTGTGCTCGTATGATAGTTTAAAGATGTGTTTACTTAGGTTGTATTACTCCTTAATTATCTCCTATTGATGGTTGAGTTGTCACGTCCTTATTCCTAGTTTCGTTGTGTGTCTAAAGTTGTAGGGTATGCGTTTCTCCCTAACTCTTTGAACTTACCAAAGGGTCTCCTCTACAAACCCACTAGGGATGATAAACTCCTACTCTAAGGCGCTCTTTGGATGGTTTAGCCTACAACTACTCAGGTAATTATATTCTAAGGTTCACAAAGATGAATCAAGCATTAAGTACACAACGAATGACCTATCGCATTACTAGATCATTAATCAACTAAGATAAGAAACAACCAATCAATATTCAATAATTAAGTTTCATACTTCCTAAGCAAACACACAAATAAATTAGCCGGACATGGAGAACATGCAAGCATACACAAAAATAATCAAAGACATAATTGAATTAATGAAGTAAAGACTTATCTTGATGTAAGATAGGGTTTAAAACCCTAAAATACTGTACAAGACACCTTAGGTTCGGTTTTAGGTTTTTACTCCAAAAGACTCTCTTAAAAACTGAAAAATTCGGATTCTATATATAAGATTACATATGCGACGGCGTCACCTTATGTTTCGTGACGCCGTCGTGTCGCCGTCATTAGGGTTTCGTCTTGGCCACGTTAACCTTGCGACGGCGTCACCTTATGTCCGTGACGCCGTCCTCTTCAGCTTCTGACGTCGTCTGGATTGCATCTAGGCCGTCTGAGTAGCGACGGCCTACTCTTTTACAACTGGACGTCGTCTCTTGAAAATACGAGTTTTGGGTTCTGAACCGTCACAAAAATCTTGGAACGGCGTCGCAATTAGCACCTGACACCGTCGCCTTCTAATTTCAGCAGCTGTGAGTGTCTTGATTTTGACTTTGGCCATTTTCTTCATATATTCGCGCCTTTTCGTCCAAATAAGTGCCATTCCAGCATTTTGCCTTCAAGAGACCTAAAAAGTGAAAAGGAACGATATTAAGCAATAACGGATACAAAAGTAATCAAATAAGGACTAAAACGACCCCTCAAAATGGTACCTTTTAAAACCTTATCAAATATCCCTACACTTGTTATTTGCTTGTCCTCAAGCAAATGTGCTTTTAGCCAATTAATTTATAAGTTAGGGGTCATGAAGCATTAATTCAAAACGGTCCACAACACATATAAGCCCCGCAAAAGTCATAACAAGCACGGAAATTACATACTAGCACCTCACATGGGGTGTTTGGATACTCACATCTCTCTCGGGTGTATATATGAAATATAACAAAAAGGAAATGGAAGATAAACACTCATTAACCGGTCCTAGTACATAGATTACCATAGGCTTGAGAATAGATCAAACCTCCATCGCTTTGGCGTAAGCACCTAAGAAAGACTATCAAAGAGGTCTTTTAAAGGGTTGTAATGTTAGGCTTACGATAGGGAAATAAAGGGTTTGGTGGGATAGGCTTTTTAGTGGTGGCAAGTCAAAAATCTCTATGTTAAATGC
Organism: Chrysanthemum seticuspe; assembly: GCA_019973895.1. Taxonomy (NCBI): domain Eukaryota; kingdom Viridiplantae; phylum Streptophyta; class Magnoliopsida; order Asterales; family Asteraceae; genus Chrysanthemum; species Chrysanthemum seticuspe. The sequence goes on from BPTQ01000007.1 coordinate 62,440,012, forward strand.
ATATGAAGAATGGCGTTGCTAAGCCAAGACTCGACACTCTAAACTCTAGATAACTGAAATAAACAAACATAAATTCAAAGATAGATGTAGGATGGTAGCCCGTATGATTTTTTTTTTTTTTTTTTTTTTTTTTCACTCTATTTTTTTCTTTTCTCTTTTTCTATTTTTTTTCGATTTTTTTTTTTTTCATACACTTTTACTCTACCATCCTCTACGATAACATCAAAATACTAGGGATTTATAGGCATATCCCTACACTTGAGTTTTTTATTACTCTAACGCTAATTTGACCCGAATTGAAAAGATCAAAACACTTGGGGTACATTATTACGCAAACAAAGGGAATTTGAATTTTTAACGTTCCCTTCCCGTCATTTCATAAACTTTAACTTTTCCCATGAATCCCAATTGTCCCAAAACTATATACAAAGGATATGACTCGACTTAGCAACTTATGCAAGCAACTAGATAATTGAACTAAGGGTTTAGGGTGATAACAAACATTTGCACTAAAAGTGAGTGCATAAGGGGTAGGCTAAGGCGATTTGGGTGTATATTTGGGGGTGGGGTGTAAACAATGCTCTTCATTGATATTCCGGAAAAACCAAAACATCACGAGAACCGCGAAAAGGATAGGCTCTGAGGGGTTAACTAGGGGTATCGTGTACTAAAGATGAGTACAACGCAAAGGGTGTGGGGGAATTACTCAACCGATATGGAAGAAGTAATTATATTACAGGTATCAAACAAGGGTTATCCTAATGCCTCTTATCATTTAGTTATTCCTAACTACACAAGTGTAGCCTCACTTGCGATCTCGGAATGCATAACAAAACAAGTTCTAGAATCTAATATACTACCGGTTCACACTCTAAGCATTAAAGATGAATGCTTTAATTCCTACTAATCTAAGGGCGATCCTCACATTTTGGTGGAATTTGGGTGGTAAAGGGTTTTCGTGCTAGTCATGCAACTTCCTATCCATGAGACGCTTTTGTTAAGACTAATGGTCCACTCCTATATGGCATAAAAAATTTTAAATTTGGTGCCAAAATTACCCTAACCGACATTTTCTCATGGTTTATTACACAATCACAATTGGACAAAGCAAATAGTCAAGGATAAGCATAGTTTCAAAGTTCCCGTTTTATTTTCCCTCCCTACACTTAAACTGAACATTGTCCCCAATGTTCCCCGAAAGTATCAAAGTTATGATAAAAGAAGGCAATTAAAAACGAAAGAAACTAGTACTCCCCTGATTAGCTCGGTAGGATCCGTGTAAAGTGGTGGTTAAATCCTTTTCAAGAAGAATTATTGCGTGAAAAGCTCCTTCTAATCTTATGTAACTTCTTCTTGACAAACTAAACCTGCACACTTGAAGAAAACAAACGAAACCTTCGCGTAAAATCGGCGGTAATAATATATATAAGACTCGATTTAAACTAGGATATAATGCTTGTGGAATGGATGTTTACAGAATTTCTAAGAAAATTAAGACCTGGAAAATTCCAAAAATTTATAAGTAGCTCAGAAAAAGAGAAAAAAGTATTCTGATGTTTTTACTCCTTCCTGACGCCGTCAGGTTGCAATCCTGACGCCGTCAGGTTATCCTGGCAAAAACTGGTCTGCGATTTTCTGGAAAAAATTCTGGAAAATTTACATCTTTAGAATCTGGAAAAATTTCTGCAAAACATCCATTATGACTCGATACAAGCATTTGACTCGAACAAACAAACATAAATATCTTTTAGTTAATTGTTATTCTCATGTTTACGTTTCTTTTGAAAACGTGTGTAATCCTCCCTACACTTATCCCTTATGTAAAATACCTTTACATGCAATTAAGACGAAGTTAAAAACAAAATAAAGCATTTTTACAAATTTAAACATGAGGATAAACAATTAATAAAAGATATATGACACTAACAAGCAAACAATTAAACATGGGTTGCCTCCCACGAAGCGCTTTTCTTTATTTAAGAGTCTTGTAGCTAGACTCATAGTCGTGCTCCTACGTTTCCTCACGCATCCTCAATGAGAATTCTATCATGTTGACAAAATCTTCATCGACTCTATACCTAGGCCCTAGAGTTAAGCAATCCTTATAATAATGCCTCCTTCTTTCCCACATGAATTTATAACCTTTTTCAACATCTTCCTTGCTTTTGTCCTCAAAAGCTTTGATGTTGTCTCGATCATAAATGGACAAGTGGCCATACTCAGTTGTTTTCCAAGGCATCCTATAGGTGATCTCATCGGTTCCTTCCTTGAACCTAACCGTTCCATCATGCTTGTTATGGCTCATTCTAGATGTTTCAACAAACGGTTTCCCTAGCACTACTTGGGATAAGCTATAGTCAATGATGCATCCTACATCTTCTAGGACCATAAAATCAACTAGGTAGGTGAAATTTCCTATAAAGACATGCACGTCCTTGACTCTTCCCACAAAGTTGCAAACTCCTCCCGGATACTTAGGGTCCCTCCTAATATTGAGTCGCTCATTCATAATATCATTGTAGACAGCAGATGACATTACATTGATGGGGGATTCCGTATCTATGTAAGCGTGGTCGACACTCCTATATCCGATCATACAAGGGATTTTTAAGTTCCAGGGATTTCCCCTCCTAATCTTTGGGCATATCCTAATGATAGATGATCGTGGATTATCGATTATGTATTGATGGTACGCAATCTCTTCCTTAGTGGGGTAAAGATTGAAGTAAGCACTATTTTCCACATCCACGTTGTTGTTTATCATGCCATTTTCCGAATTACTGCTAATCATAGAGCCAACTATAGCAGCGCTGACTACTTTCTCAACAGCTTCCCTAATTGTACTATCGAATATTTTCTGCAAATCCTGAAGGTCGGTGTTTCTACTCACATAGCGGCTTCGACGGTTGTATTGGTTATTGGGTTGGGTTTTGAGTGACATTGAATTTTTTTGTGTTGGGTTATCAAGTGGTGGTTGGTTATCACCTTCCATGATGAAAAGTCATGAGGTTACGAACAAAGGTCACGAAGAAGGGGGATAGACTAAAAGAAAGCTAAAAAATGAGAAAAAATTTACTTGATAGGAATCAAGCAAAGAACCTAAACGAGGTGGACTACTAACTAGCTATTCTATTCCCCGGCAGCGGCGCCAAAAACTTGATAACGCTACACGCGTCGTTCGGGGTCAAGGAAACTTCCTTTTCTTCGAGCAAGTTTTATAACACCCTAGGCAGTGAACCTAATCGTTGTAGTGTAGTAATTAGGGTAAGCCACGGGTATTGATATCGTTCTCTAGGGGAATAGGAATGCTAGTAAGGAGTTACTACGCTAAGGTTAAGGTTGAGGAAGATTATTTTTTATCTTTTTATATTTTATGAAATGGAAAGGTACGAATCTCGGGTATTGGATTTGGGGGGTTGGTATTTCTACCGATTACTCTACTATTATCTAATTATCTAAACTAAGGTTGTGGGAGTCTATGTCTAATTAATGTGTGCTCGTATGATAGTTTAAAGATGTGTTTACTTAGGTTGTATTACTCCTTAATTATCTCCTATTGATGGTTGAGTTGTCACGTCCTTATTCCTAGTTGCGTTGTGTGTCTAAAGTTGTAGGGTATGCGTTTCTCCCTAACTCTTTGAACTTACCAAAGGGTCTCGTCTACAAACCCACTAGGGATGATAAACTCCTACTCTAAGGCGCTCTTTGGATGGTTTAGCCTACAACTACTCAGGTAATTATATTCTAAGGTTCACAAACATGAATCAAGCATTTAGTACACAACGAATGACCTATCGCATCACTAGATCATTAATCAACTAAGATAAGAAACAACCAATCAATATTCAATAATTAAGTTTCATACTTCCTAAGCAAACACACAAATAAATTAGCCGGACATGGAGAACATGCAAGCATACACAAAAATAATCAAAGACATAATTGAATTAATGAAGTAAAGACTTATCTTGATGTAAGATAGGGTTTAAAACCCTAAAATACTGTACAAGACACCTTAGGTTCGGTTTTAGGTTTTTACTCCAAAAGACTCTCTTAAAAACTGAAAAATTCGGATTCTATATATAAGATTACATATGCGACGGCGTCACCTTATGTTTCGTGACGCCGTCATTAGTGTTTCATCTTGGCCACGTTAACCTTGCGACGGCATCACCTTATGTCCGTGACGCCGTCCTCTTCAGCTTCTGACATCGTCTGGATTGCATCTAGGCCGTCTGAGTAGCGACGGCCTACCCTTTTACAACTGGACGTCGTCTCTTGAAAATACGAGTTTTGGGTTCTGAACCGTCACAAAAATCTTGGGACGGCATCGCAATTAGCACCTGACGCCGTCGCCTTCTAATTTCAGCAGCTGTGAGTGTCTTGATTTTGACTTTGGCCATTTTCTTCATATATTCGCGCCTTTTCGTCCAAATAAGTGCCATTCCAGCATTTTGCCTTCAAGAGACCTAAAAAGTGAAAAGGAACGATATTAAGCAATAACGGATACAAAAGTGATCAAATAAGGACTAAAACGACCCCTCAAAATGGTACCTTTTAAAACCTTATCATCCTCCTTCTTGCCAATCACCAAATTCCTGTCTTCCTTGAATATCTGAGTTCCTCCCCTGTTTGGGAGAATCCTCATTTGAAGTACTGGACACCATAAACTTGGTCTTTCTTTTCTTTGATGCAGTGCTGTTAGTAGGAGTGGTCTCTGCAGTAGGTGGAACCGAAGGCTGTGAAAGAATTTTGACTTGATGCTCTAACTTTTTCATCTTGAGAAGCATCTTGGTATTGAATTTGGAGGCATTCTTCTTGGTCTCCTCCAAATCACTTTCCAGCTATTTAACCTTCTGAGAGAGAAGTTTGTACAAATCTGTCAAATCCTTAAGTGTCTATCTGCCCTCACCACTTCCAGCTGTGTTACCGGCTGAGAGAGGTGGGTCATGGGCAATTGAGTTGCTTTGCCAGGCCTAGCCTAAGCAGAAGCAACCCCCATTTTTAGCCGGTGCTTGGGTCCACCCTGTGAGGCAAGCTCACTAGGTGTTGGCATGGTTGGGTCTTATGTATGTTACCACTTGCCTCACCAGCTTCTAAGCCTGGTTGAGTATTGGCAGCCCTAGCCATTCTACCTCCTTCATCACCTGAGGTAGGCTCATCTGGTTCAGGATGAGTAGGAGAATTGGTCTGAGCCTGCCCACTCCCCTGTCTGGTATGACTACTTGTTGATGAAGGTTGGTTTGTGTCTGATTGATCTCCATCTGTGAGTGTGTGTTGGGATCCATCTGTGCTTGATGGTCCTTCACCCTCTGCAAGTAACATAGAAGAAAACAAAGGCACTACAGTCTCACTGTACCGCTTCACATCCCCTGACATATTAGAGAAAACTTTTGATGTGAGGATTTTGGGTGGGTAAATATTTTTATGAGACTGCAAGTTTTGTTTTTGAAGATCCAAAAATAATTGAATAAACTTGGGATACATCAAAAACTTATTTTCATTTCCAGCAATTTTAATCATACCCTCAAAAATATAGTTAGAAAAATTGAATACCCTGCCTCTTGTAAGGCAGACCAAGGCTGTGGCTATGTTAGTAGGGAAAGCATCCAAGCCAGTCCTTTTGTAACTCAAAGAATGCAAGAGGGTATGAATGAGAAACCTCTATTGTGGGGAAAACTGGTTTTTCTTAAAATTGAAAGTATTATCATACTTGCACCCCATCAATGAAAGTTGGTCAAGAATTTCAGAGGCTGGCAAAGTGTTAATAGCTTGAGCATCTCTAAGATGAAGATGTTCCCTTAGCGATGTTGCAGTAATAACAATGGGAATGCCATCCACTGTACTAGTTAGTTGTTGGACCCCTTCATTAGATGTTGTGACAATAGCAGTTTGCCAAAACTTTCTAACAGGAGTACATAAGATAGTAGGGTTAAAAAGTAGAGCAAACCTTATGAGGCTTCTGTTTAGAAAAGTTACTATCTCTGAAAACTTTGTATTGCCTTTTGGTAAGTCCAAGCACGCCACCATGTTGTGCTTATCAACAAAATCAATAGGAGCCATGAGCAATAAGAGTTAGGGTTATGAATGTGGGTTTTGTTCGCAAAAGTCTTTAGTGAATTGTGGTTAACTGCAATTGAGAAGTTATGTTTATAAAGGATGAATCCTTGAATTTTATTGAACCGCCGTGAAAATATTTTTATTAAAAAGTAAAGATTATCCAAAAAGGAAATCTTTATATAAAGAAACCGGTGGTAACAACCCAATTTGCATAGGCAATTAATGCGTAACAGACTTTTAGCAAAAGTACTAACGACTAGTCATCAGTACTAAATAAGCCTATCCGTACTAACTTATAACCACCAGTATTAAGTTTTCCCAGCAGTATTATCTTATATTTTAAAATCATAGCACTGCAACCCCAATTTTGAAGGGATTAAGTGCAAAGACAGACACTTAATCAAGGCTCGGCCTCATATGGCCTCTGGTTTGGTGAAAACCAATTGTTTCAGTGCTAAGCACTGCCTGTGATGGATAGACCCATTCAAAGGGCCTTCCTAACAGGGTTTCCAACTCGTGGCAGATGTTGCCTCCAACACAAGTGTTAGATTCATTGTTACTCACTGTTCTCTATGCCAGATGCCCTTCGGCTAATCACACTATCTGAGAACAGATATAATGGCAAAGAGTGAGTTAGTGCAGAATAAATCTGACTAACTAAAACCATCAATTCATGTTCATTATACCACCAGATGCCACATTATGCTTTGGCATCACAAAGTTCAATTGTGCAGCAATTTCCATCATGTGGTTGCATCAGTATGTTCAAGAGGAGTGAAACCACATTAGCTGGATCATTCAATTACTAAAACACATCCATAGTGCTTGTGCTAGGCCTGCAAAGTTAGTTTAAAACCAATAAAACACAATCCAAGCTATTTTCTTGTCAATCAGTATTAACTTTACACTAGTAGTATTAACCAGATAACTAACAGTACTAACCAGTTTACAAAACTTTACAAATTAGTAAGAGATTAAGACATATTATGGATGAAGCATTCCAATACTTGTGACCAAGTACTGAAACCTTCCCAATTCAAACGATTTTGTCAAAATATCTGCAACATTAAGCTCAGTATTAATCCTATCAACCTGGATGAGCTTCTTTTCATTACAGTCTCTTATAAAATGACGTTTTTTCTCTATATGCTTAGTTTTAGAATGTACAACTCGATTTTTAATAATGAATAAAGTATTGTTGTTATCAATGTAAATGACAGTGCCCATAAAATTATACCCATAATCAAGCATCTGATTCTGAATCCAGAGAACTTGACCACAACAACTTGCAGCAGCTACATATTCAGCCTTAGTTTTAGAATTTTCCACAATGTTTTGTTTCTTGCACTGTCATGAAATCAACCTATCACCAAGAAACTGACATCCTCCTATGGTTGACTTCCTATCAAGACTTGCCCCAGCATAGTCACTGTCATAGTAAGCTACCAGATCAAAAGGAGAGTCTTTAGGATACCAAAGACCTAGGTGAGCATGGCCTTTCAGGTATCTAAAGATCCTTTTAACTGCATGCATGTGAGAGACCTTTGGAGAGACTTGAAATCTTACATAGGCACACACTACAAACATAATATCTGGTTTGGAGTCAGTCAATTACATCAATGAACCAATCCTTGACCTATAGAGGTACTGATCAACCTCTTCACCATCAACATCTGGAAGTAATGGCTTATTATGCTCTATAGGAGTGCTTGCAATCTTTGTATTATCATAGCCAAACTTCTTCAAAATCTCCTTGACATATTTATCTTGGCTGATAAATATGTCATCTGTCTTTTTCTTGACTTGCAGCCCAAGAAAGAAGGTGAGTTCTCCCATAGAACTCATCTGAAACCTATCTTGCATCAGCTTCTCAAACTCTTTGCACAAATCCTGCTTGGTTGAGCCAAAAATGATGTTATCAACATAGATCTGAACCAAGAGGATATCATTATTCACATTTTTTATGAACAAGGTCTGATCAATCTTTCCTCTTCTAAAGCCATTTCCCAATGGATACTTGGCCAATATTTCATACCAAGCTCTTGGTGCCTGATGCAGACCATAGAGTGCCTTTTCAACTTTGTACACTTGTCAAGAAAGTTGGGATCTTTAAAGCCTGTAGGTTGACAGACATATACCTCCTCCTCAATCTTTCCATAGAGGAAAGCACTCTTCACATCCATCTGGTATACTGTGAAGTCTCTGTATGATGCATAAGCAAAAAACAGACTTATAGCTTCAATCCTTGCCACTGGAGCAAAGACTTCTTCATAATCAATACCTTTCTGCTGTGTATACCCTTGAGCCACCAGTCTAGCTTTATTCATTATAAATACACCTCTTTCATCCTTCTTGTTTCTGAAAACCCATTTAGTACCAATAGCTCTCTTGCTTTCAGGAAGATCTACCAGAACCCATACATTTTGAAGTTTGAACTGGAGAAGCTCTTCTTGCATTGCTTCTACCCATGATTCATCTTCAAAGGCTTTGTAAACCTTCTTTGGTTCTGCCTGTGAAACAAAACAAGCAAACAGACACTTTTGTGTTTCACCATGAACCCTCTCTTCATATATGGCACTAAAGAAGCCAGTGTTACTATGCTGAACCTGAGATCTTGTTATTCTTTCAGCATGAACACCCCCAATTACATTCTCCAAGGGATGATCCTGATTGATTTTTCTGTGTGGTGTAACAGGAACAGTATAGGATGAAGCAATATTTGTAAGATCAATCTCATCTGCTTCATCATTTGGATAACAAGAATCAGAAAGATCTGTATTGACTGATGGAATGGTGTGAGATCCATCAGTATTAACATCTGGACCATCACTACTAAACTGTGGCCCATCAGTATTAACCACATTAGTACTGTTAGCAGTTTTAGCACCAGTTTCAACTGCTGCATCACCTTATTTGCTCACCACTCCTTCAACATCTGTATCAATGGTCTTTGGAGGCTGATCATCAGCTTTGGTTGCCTCCCAGAAGAAGTGCTTTCAAGTGAGCTGTTATTCCAAAAGGGTAATATGATACAATCATCATCATCGTTAGAATCTGCATCAGGACCTTGCTTTTCTCCTGCAACATTATTAGAATCCACAGAAACAGGCACATAATTCATGGATTCAGTTAGCATATCAATATCAAAAAGCCACTTTGGTCCTTGCCCCTCTACACTTGGTTTATCCTCAAGAAATTCTATGTGCAGATTCTCCTCAATCCTTCTTGTTCTAGAGTTGTAAACCCTAATAGCCTTACTATTCAAAGAGTAGCCTACCAGATATCCCTCATCAGACTTTCCATCAAATTTTCCTAAGTTGTCAATGGTATTGAGAATAGTGACATAACACTCAAAAGTGCTAAAAAATCTAGGGTAAGAGTCCTACCTAAGAATAACTCATAGGGAGTCTTGCCATGAGGCTTTACTACCAGTACCCTATTATGATCATAACAAGCAGTATTAACTGCCTCTGCCCAAAATGTTGTGGGTAATTTGGAATCTGCTAACATGGTCCTAGCATCCTCTATCAATGTCCTATTTCTCCTTTCAGCAACCTCATTTTACTGAGGAGTCCTAGCTACACTATATTCTCTTTTAATACCCTTAAGTTGACAGAAATCATTCATCACTTGGTTTTTAAACTCAGTCCCATTATCACACCTAATGATCTTAACTTTCTTATCAGCAAGGTTTTCTACTGCAGTTACGTATGACTTAAGGATTTCACTGGTTTCATCCTTAGTATTCATGAAGAAAATCCAAGTAAATCTGCTAAAATCATCAGTTACAACCAAACAATATTTCTTATTATTCAAGCTGCTAATAGAGGTAGGGCCAAATAAATCCATATGCAGCACATGTAGTGGTTGGGTGATAGAGTTAAAAACCTTGGGCTTACAATAGGCTTTATGCTGCTTCCATTTTAGGCATGCAATACAGGTCTGTTTATTTTCAAATCTTTTCAAACGTAAACCTCTTACAAGGTTATTTTTAGCTAAAATATTTATTACCTTAAAGTTTACATGACCTAGACTTCTATGCCATAACATAGACTCGTCCAAAGAAGCTGCAGCAACTAAACAAGTAAGATTTTCTTTGGGCAATATGTTTTTCATACTCACATTGTACAGATTGCTTTTCCTAGGAAATCTAAGTAGTACCTCATCCTCACTAGGAAACTTAAAGTTAGGGGACAAAACCAAGCAATCAGTTTCTGTGAACAGAATAAAGTACTTCTTGTCATACATTTGTGACACACTGAACAAATTATATTTGAGTTCTTTCACATAATACACATTTTCAAAATCAAGATTACCAGTCTTGATTGTGCCTTTACCAGTAACTCTTCCACCTACACCTCCACCAAAGGAAACATATCCTCCATTCATATCAGTAAATTCTGAAAGGTAGGATAGATTTCCAGTCATGTGCCTGGAACATCTACTATCTGAATAGCCTTGATCAACATTATTGTTGGAATGTCCCTACACACAAGATAAAGGAAATTAGTTCCTTTTAGGGATCTAAGCCATTACTTACTTGGATATGCCTCGTGCATTAATGTAATCATATTTCTTAAGAGTAACTAATGCACTATTGGGTTGAGTGGTCTTTCTAACCCAACAAGCTGAGGGCTTAACAGCATTGCCCTTGATTCCCCTAGCAGCACTGACTTTTGAACCAACAGTATTAGTTTTAGGCTTAAAGGTATTAACTTTTGGCCTATCAATATTAAATCTTGATTCAATAGTATTAACCTTTTTCTTGTAAAACTTGATTTGTTCATTAAAGGACTTAAAGTTTGGTGCTGCTTTACCATAAAAAGGTCTTTGTGAAGTAGATGGTGAGTATTTTGAAAGGTTCTGTTTGGGCTTTTCACCAAATACTTTGGGTTGTGGTCTAGAAGTATTAACTGGGCTTGAAGCATTCAAAGGTTTTATGCCAGTCTTAAGAAGTACTGCTCTTGGGGGCATAGTGGGTTGAGGTCTATAAGGCATCTTTCACATTAGATGGTGTATGCATTGAGCCTGCAGATGAGTGAAACTTCCATACACAAAGCAAGATTTGTTAAACATGACAAACTTATCCCCTAATTGCTCAGATTTAAGATTGTTCCAGTTCCTATGATTACCTCTAGGACTGGATGACCTATTTCTATACATCTCAGCATATTTTACTGCCTTCCTAACAGGTTTTTCATTAGGTTTTATAGGTTCAGAAATTGTCTCTTGCTTTGTTCCATTAGATTCTACACTTCTTTTAATGTTTTTGTTTTCAAACACATACACCTCAGGCAAATAAGTGTCACTGGCACTTTCAAAGGCTTCATCAGCCCTTTTAATTTTGGTCTCCTTGACCTTAGAACCATAGACAAATGTGGGTACCTTAAACTCCTCTAGGCCAATGTGTTCAAGGTCTATTCCAGGAGGTGAGGGAACACCTCTGAATGGTGGTGGTGCTCTTTTATATCTTAGGCCTGATTTGGCTTTACCAACTAGAGATCTTTCAATCATTTTATCAACTTTCTCAGTGTTAAAGTATTGTGTGTTTTTAAGAGTATCAACACTGAGTTCTATGTTGTCCTTAGCTTTTGTAATTTTCTCTAGTTCTTCTTTTAGCATACTTATGGTTGTATCTTTAAGAGAGAGATACCTATTAAGCAATGCTATTCTTTAAGAAAATTTTGATTCATTTTATACCTATTAAGCAATGCTATTGTTTAAGAAAATTTTGATTCATTTTCCTTGTAGTGCACAATTTGATTTTCCAAAACTGCAAAGCCTCTCTTATGCTTTGTCAAGCTATAACTAGTTTTAGCAAGCTCTTCAGACACATTTTCAAATTTAGTTTCTAGAGACTCATACTTGCTTAATGGGACACATTTATCTGAGCAATTTGTTTCAGTAAGTACCTTAGATACCAAAGCCATGTTGATTGGACTTTCTTCTTCATCAACCATTAAGCTCTAATCATATCCAGCACCATCAATTGCCACTATAGCTATGTAAGAAGAATCATCAGCTCCAACATTTCTTCCTTTGTTTCTAGGGCTTCTGCATTCCCTAGCAAAATGCCCAAGCTTGCCACAGTTGTAGCACTCCACCTTTCCCTTGTCAAATCCAACAGTATCCTCATCATTAGTCTTTATTTGCCTCCCAGTTCTCTTCATGAACCTTTTTGCCCTCATACTTGTCAAAGCAATATTCCACTTGATGTTCATTTGTTCAAGGTCATCTTCATGGATCCGATTCAGGTCATCATGAGTGACCTGTGAGCCTTTTGACTGCTCAGAGATAAAGGCATAAATGGTAGTGTCATTGATGCTTGTTGCAGTGATAGTTGAGCCATCAGTATTAAGATTAGTAATAGGAGTATTAACATTAAAATTGTCTTTCCTATTACTAGTGACCGACTGAGCCACAAAAGCTAGGTTTTGTGACCCAGAACTGGAAGATGCCGTTGTAGATCTCTTCATGTCTTGTTAAATGACTTTAAATTTATTGAACAAATCATCTAACCCCATAGTTTCAAACTCTGCCTTATGCTTCCATACAATGACATGTGTTTCCCACTTTGGTGATGGAAGACTTCTAACAAACTTCAGATTGACATCTTCTTGAGAGATATCAACACCCAACACTGCCAATTGACTGACAAGCTTTTGAAGCCTATTGTAGACTGAGTCAATAGACTCAGTAACACCAGCAATGAAGTTCTCGAATTCTTGCTTCAAAAGAGTTTTCTTGGTGGCAGAATCCCCACCAAATCTGGTCTCGATGGCTTTGAACAAGGACTGAGCATCCTTGTGCTTGCTAAAGTTGAGTTGATGATCATCTGGTAATGCCATAAGTAGAAGACTTCTGGCCTTGAGATCATTGCCTCTTTGAGTAATTTCTTCAGTAATGACAGGTTCACCTTTAACTTTAATGACAGTTTTGCCATTGACTTCTTCAGAAATACTAGATTTTTAGGAGTCTCCATTTAGCACAATGTTTCATAGCTTATAGTCCAGTACCAAGAAGTACTGTTCTATGCCCATCCTCCAAATATCATATTCATTTGACTGCAGCTTAAGAACTCTGGAAACATCACTAGATTTGCTTGAATCAAAGTCCATTTCCTCTTCTCTGTGACACAGGATCTTCTAAAACAAAGCTTTCAGGACACAAGCTCTGATACCACTTGTGGAGTCTCGAACCTTGGATCTAGAACACTTAGCTTGTATTGAGTAGTTGCCTTGGATAGTTCCAAAACAACAAAGAGAAACTTTATATGAATACACACAAGTATGCGAAATCTACTTGAATATACTTAGAAGATTAAAGTATACAAATGAACACAGAATATAACAACCAATGCTTCAATATTATTAATCAATAATATGGATACTCTCAAAGTATCAGGGTTACACCTTGAAGCTTTACTTAAAATGACTAGGGTTAAGGTAAATGCTAATGTGGATGTGATATTTGTTCTGGCCTAGCTAAGATCTCCTTTTATACATCAAGGAGTCCTTTACAGAGATAACTATGCATTAAACGTATCATATTTTTTATATGAATAGAAGATATGCTATTACAAAACATACACGGCATACTATATTTAGAACAGTACTAACTAGAGACTATCAATACTAACTCTAACACTAGCAGTACTAACTAGTTAATACTCTTGGATTATAACTATCAGTACAAACTTCCAAGACTAAGAGTACTAACTGTAATCATGAATTTCCCAACAATTCCCAACCCTGCTACGAATCCTATTCTTCCATTTGGTCATGATCGAGTCGTACGTTCTTTGTGAACCAATTTCCTTTTCAAAGTACTCTATCACCTCCTCCCAAAACATATTCCTGTTGATAGCGTTTCCTCTCTCATAATTTTTCGACACATAAACCCGAGCTCTAAAACCGCCATCTCTTCCGCCTTTGTCCATAGTTCGTTCTTTTTGGTTGGTTCGGCCTTTTTGATGTTGTCTCTTTCGCCTTTGTAGCACGTCTCGAAGGCTTCTTTGGTTTCACGGGTGACGTCTCTTCGACATCCTCATCGTCTTCAACAGACATGGAACCGTGGTACGAACCGTGACCCGGACCTTGCCCCATCGAAGCATCTTGACTCAGATAGTTTTGAGTCGAGTATTTTTGAGTCAGATAGTTTGCCATCTAATCCTCCAAATTCATATCCAGATTAGCACTACGACTCGGGGAATAATCATGATACGGTTGGGAAGACTGCCAGAAATCCATGTTAGGATAACACGATGACCCACTTGGTTCTTGGTGATAGTCCATATTAGGACGATGCGGTGGGATAAACTGACGATTAATGTAAAATGGGTTTTGACTTTAATTCAGTTGTGGTAGTCGTGTTGGATATTCAAAAGTTGGAGCACGAAATTGAAGATCCCGATTTTGTGGTGGTGTTATGCTGATTAATTCGAAATTTGAATCCGGCGAGAAATTCAAATGCAGTGCATTTTGGGGTAGTCGGGATCGTCGGTTTTTTGATGTGGGAGTTTTTTTTTTTTTTTTTTTTTTTTTTTTTTGAAATGATGAATATGGATGAGAAGTCGTTTGAATTGTGTTTGAAATTGTATGTTTAGAAGTGTGTTTTAGGTTGGTATTTATAAGATTGTAAAGTAATAAAGATTTTTTTTTTTTTTTTTTTTTTTTTTTTTTTTTTTTTTTTTGTTAATATGAAATGGTAACTTTTTTTGGATTTTATGTTAGTGCTTAATCGGTCAAAATGGTGACCCATATTTTCAAAACTTGCTCGACCGATCGATATTATTGACCTTGCCATAATGGGCTCGACCGATATTAAAGTCGGTCCGGTCGACTTATGTCCATAACCGATTGATTGTGCTTAGCCTAAAGCAGCCCTTTAAAACTGTTTTTACATTACTCTATTCTTTGTATAACATATTTCTCCATGGGAATTAGGCTTGGAAAGTACTTCGTAGGAATATGGAAGACAAAAAAACTTCAACGGTAAGGCATCTACAATAGAAATTTTATCAAAAACATTGCAAAAGATGAAATTATGTTATTGATCACAGTGATTCAGTGAATCGAAGTTTTAATGGCATGCCATGCAATAGGTCTCACCAAAACCACATCTACGAAAATTCAAAGTTCAACCGCCACAAAACACTCGATACAGAGATATTTGAGCAAGTCTTTTTATCTAATTAATGCTTAAGTACTTTTTTCTTTCTTTCTTTGTGTTCTTACCTGCAAAAAAATAAACCAGAATTCGATAATAAATTCAAGATGTCATCAGGGACGGACCCAGGATTTTTTAGAGGATGTTGCACAATTTTTTTTAAGACTATGAGTACTAAAGCTGCTCGATAAATAATTTATTAGGTAAAATCGGGTGTGGCACGAGCCCAAAAAAGACATCTTTTATAAAAAAATTACACTTCGTGACCTAAAATTGGGTGTGGCCCGTGCCACACCCGGCTCTCATGTGGGTCCGTCCCTGGATGTCATCACTTAGATTTTGGTGTGTTCATTTAAGTCTAAAGAATATTTCAGCCTTTTTGATGTTTGTCCAAGAATATGAATCCAAAACTCCAAGAATTTATTCGTCCCATGTTAGAATGGTCGCAACTCGCAACTAACAATATTAAAACAAAGATGTGATTGCATTTTAGTCTTTATTCACATGGCAAAAGTTCAATATAGATCCAAAATTTACCATAGATCCAATGAACCAATAATAGCCATTCATTTTTTTATTATGATAAACTTTCACCCTTTTATAAAATATTAAATATCTCGCAAACCGTTAATCGTTACGCGATAAAAATTATACCATCACGACGAGAATTAAATTATCTTTCTATAGATATGCACTAATATATATTTTTAACCATTTTTTTTTTTCAAAATTTCAGTCAACAAAAATCATATATGATTTATGAAAATCATATATGATTCGATTTTTACGAATCATATATGATTTTTTAGAATCATATATGATTCGTAAAAATCATATATGATTCATAAAAATCGAATCATACATGATTTTTGAAAATCATATATGATTCGTAAAAATCATATATAATTTTTTCGGACGGAATTTTTGAAAAAAAATGTTTGTCGAAAATATATAAAAGTGCATATCTATAGAAAGATAATTTAATTCTCGTCGCGATGGTGTATTTTTTATATTTTGAAAATTTACCGTTTGTAAGATATGTTGTTTTAAAAAAAAAGGTGAAAAATGATTTTTTATTAATTTAGATAAAAGATTGAGGGCTATGATTGGTTCATTTGTTCTATGGCAAATATGTGTTCTATATTGATCTTAACTCATGCAAAGTGTTAGGATATACATACACTCCTTTTCTTATATCGGTACCCCAAAATTTATTTGTTATTTATTTACTATTTATTATATTTTTATTTAGTGTCATACATTATTATTTTATTATAGTATTATCCTAGTAACTTTGGTTATTTATACCTTTATAATTTTTTGTTTTACTATCTTTAATTTTTTGCATGTATATTATTTTAAATATGCAAAATTGCATATATATCTAAAATATGTGTAAAACATGCGCATCAGAAACTTGTATAAATGATATATGTGCAATTATTCACCTTTAAAAAGATGCAATTCCCCCTAATCTTTATGACTAAAATTTTTACCCAAAAGTGTTCGGTCTCATTTGATCTCCCCTACTACCCCAACCAGATATAAACGCCTCCCGCCCTATTTTTTTTTTATTTGATTCATTTGGTCTGGCCTTGGACCGAATGAAATGGAAAGAACATGTGTGTACCGTTGTACGAATTTTAAACGTTGGGAAGTGTTTGTTAAAATAAAAATAAAAATTTAAACCCTACTTTTCTCTATAAAAACCCTACCATTTCTTCTTTTTAAACACATTTAACCCAATCCTTTTTACATACACATTTTAACTTCTCAAACTAAATAAATGAATTCCAATCATTCTTTTTTGATGATACAGATGACGAAGCGAAAGTTAATAGTTTAATCTTCGAGTTTGTTAAAGACGCCACTTTTCTTATTGAAGCTTCCACTTCTAGCATCCTAAAAATCCCTCGAAACCCATTGATAGAGATCGTCACTGTGCTTATGATCGTCTGGTGGCGGCTTACTTTGGTGAAGAACCAATATACAACGACTATGTTTTGCGTAAGCAATTCTGAATGGGTTGACTACTATTCACACGCATTGTTCGTGAATTGACTGATAACTTCTCGTATTTTCAACAAGCATATGATTGTATGGGAAAATATGACACTTCCCTGTTGGTGAAGTGTATCTCGGCAATTTGTCAATTAGCATACAACACCGTTCCAGATGCTCTAGACGAATATCTACAAATTGGTGATAAAACTTCGCGTGATTGTCTTGTTGCTTTCTGTAACGGGGTTATGGAGGTATATGGCAAGGAGTATTTGCTAAGTCCTACATAAACCGATGTCGAAAAACTCTATGATTTTCACAAGGAGAAACATGGGTTTCCAGGGATGGTAGGAAGCATTGACTGTACGAAATGGCTATGGGCTCAATGCCTAAGTTCATTGTGTGGTCAATTTTGTAGGGATGATTTCGTGTCAGATTTATTCATTTTATTATAAGCGGTTGTCTCACAAGATTTATGGATTTAGCATGCGTTCTTTGGTGTTTCCGGGTAGAACAATTACATCAACGTTATACGTCAATCACCTCTTTTAAATGATCTCAAAGTCGGGAAAGCACCAGAGATTTCGTTTGTGTCTAACGACGTGAATTATAGATGAGGATATTATCTTACTAATGAAATATATCCGGAATGGTTTGTTCTTGTTAAGTCTATTTCACAACCAGGCTCGAAATATACGAAGTGAATAAAATATAAGCAAGCGCATAAAGCAATAAGAAAAGATGTGGAACGAGCGTTTGGCGTGCATAAGATAAAGTTGTGAGAGAAATATGATTTTATACGATCGAGAGAATCTAAGTTACAAGTTGTCAGAGAAATACACAACCGACAAACTCATCTAAATCTTAAATCCAGTTTAGTGGAACATATTTGACATCGAACAAACGCACTCTAACTTTATTGTAATGTTTTTAATTTTATTTGAATTATTAATGTGATGTTTTTAATTTTAGTTAAATTATTAATGTAATGTTTTTTAGTTATTTATAATTTTAATTCAAAGAAAAAGTGTTCGGTCACATGTGTTGTCCCCTTATTACGAGTGTTTGGTCTTGATTTGGTTTAGAAGAGAAAAAGTTGATATGACGCTGATGTGGTGGTGTTGGGTTTGGTCTTGATGTGGTCTTATTACTATTAGTCTTAGGGGTGTTTGGGATTACTTTTATTTTTCTTTTTACCTTTAGTGCTTCAATATGTACATATGCAAAGTGTTAGGATATGCATACCACTCCTTTTCTCAATGGGAGGCAAGGATATTGCCTTAACGGTTTTGGGCAGCTCACGGGGGTCATTCCAACTTTCGTTGTCATAGAGAGCAAGGTCCTCTATTATACTACATGATTCTTCCGCGGTGAGATCACTAAGTTTTCCACCGGCCGCTTGGTCAATGGATCGCTTGGTGGGGAAGTTGACATGATCATAGAAAAGTTGGACTTGGAGCCAAAGATCAATGCCGTGATGAGGGACTTTATGAAGTAAGTCCTTGAATCGAGTCCATGCTTCGTAGAGAGATTCGCCTTGACGTTGTTGGAACATCAAGATGTCATTCCTAAGCTTAGTAGTTCTCCCCGGTGGGAAAAATTGAGCAAGGAAGCGAGAGGTGAGATCATCCCAACTTGAGATGGAGCCGACGGGAAGTCGCTCAAGCCAATTACTAGCTTGGTCCCGTAGAGAGAATTGGAAGAGACGCAGACGCGTGGTCTCCCGAGTAGTAGCATCAAGGTCGATGGAATCGACAATTTTAAGGAAATCCTTAAGATGCTGATTAGGATCTTCGGAAAGAAGTCCATGGAATGCACATCCGTTTTGCACCAACCGGATGGTGTCGGATCGCAGGGCCGTAGTTTGGGCTTGATCGAGAAGCTCAATGGTGTTCCTATAGCCTAGGTGGCTTGGTCTCGAGTATTCACCAAGAGTACGGGCTCTTGGCGGGTCATTTGGTGGTAGGTTGATGAATGGTGGTTGGTTATCACCTTCCATGATGAAAAGTGATGGGGTTACGAACAAAGGTCACGAAGAAGGGGGATAGACTATGAGAAAGCTAAAAATGAGAAAAAAATTTACTTGATAGGAATCAAGCAAAGAAACCTAAACGAGGTGGACTACTAACTAGCTATTCTAGGTCCCCGTCAGTTACTTGAAATCCAAATTTCCTAGTAAAACTGGATTATAGCTATTCCAAGTATTTCGAATGCAAATCGCCTAATAAAACTGAATTTAAACTCAAGAGTTTCGAATCCAAATCCCCGATAATTTAGTAACGGATGTTTCACAAACTATTTTAAAGATCGTAGTGATTGTAGTCAAATGTACGTATAAGACATAACACAAGTTACCCGATAATTTCACAAACTCAAGTGTTTCCATTTTATGGAGAGAAAAGAGACATAACGACTAACCACACTCTTGTTACTTCTCGACTCTTTTGAATAGATAATTCATCTGTTCTGTCTAAAACAAGCTCTTCATTGTTCTCACACCAATCAGCAATACAGAGAAAAGAGAGGTATTTTACCTTTGTGAACTCAAACACTTTAATAGCCCATTGAACACAATACAGAATATGCATGTAAACTGATGTTAGTGATGCTAGAAATTTTATCAAACACTTTGTAGGCAATGATTTAATAGCCCCTAAACCTAAGCTTTGAGAACTCAAATTTAAGTCAAAATAATCCGCTAAACGTAAGCTTTATGAACCTTATCGATATTAGGTCAAAATGATCCTTTAAACCTAAAGTTCATTGACTCAAATACGCAATCAAATTAACAATCAAACAAGTAAATTGAACACAAATACAAACTAATACACAAATTTCAGGCAACTAACATAATATCTTGCTAATTAAATGAAATTAGCTCTTAATAATTAGGGATTAGATATAACCTCCGAAAAAATTAGGTCAAAATAGTGAAAATGAGATTGGGAAGATGTCAGCCATGGCGGAATAGGGCAAAATAGTGAAAATTAGCTCTTAACATAATGTCAACCATGGTGAAAATGAGATCCGAAAAACTAGGGCAAAATAGTGTGTGCTTTTACTCCTTTTAGTGTGTGAAACTGATTTTTATGGTGTGTGTTTTTAGTGTGTGTTTGGTGTGAAATAGGGGAGAAGAAGATATGAAAGAAAAATGATGGTATCCGTGTTTTACATATTTAGTTATTTTGTCAGTTTAAGTCCCTGTACTTTTAAGTGTTAGATAACAAAATAAGAATCATATATTTGTTCGAGTGAGTGACGAATAGTTTCGTGACTATCAATGCAAAAATAGTGACGAAAATTTCGTGACTAACAACCATAACAAGAAATGAGTTACACGGTGACGATCAGTATTTTACTTAGTGACCGATACTTTCGTCACTAGCGTGTATGTTAATGACAACTTATTACTTCGTCACTAAATATATGCAAGTGACGAGATATAGTGACGACAATTTTATATCGTCACTGAATTGTGTTTTTAGTTACGAAAAATATATGTCGTCATTAAATTCTCGTCACTATAGCCCCTTTTTTTTGTATCGTCACTTAAGATGCTGATTAGGATCTTCGGAAAGAAGTCCATGGAATGCACATCCGTTTTGCACCAACCGGATGGTGTCGGATCGCAGGGCCGTAGTTTGGGCTTGATCGAGAAGCTCAATGGTGTTCCTATAGCCTAGGTGGCTTGGTCTCGAGTATTCACCAAGAGTACGGGCTCTTGGCGGGTCATTTGGTGGTAGGTTGATGAATGGTGGTTGGTTATCACCTTCCATGATGAAAAGTGATGGGGTTACGAACAAAGGTCACGAAGAAGGGGGATAGACTATGAGAAAGCTAAAAATGAGAAAAAAATTTACTTGATAGGAATCAAGCAAAGAAACCTAAACGAGGTGGACTACTAACTAGCTATTCTATTCCCCGGCGGCGGCGCCAAAAACTTGATAACGCTACACGCGTCGTTCGGGGTCAAAGGAACTTCCTTTTCTTCGAGCAAGTTTTATAACACCCTAGGCAATGAACCTAATCGTTGTAGTGTAGTATTAGGGTAAGCCACGGGTTTTGATATCATTCTCTAGGGGAATAGGAATGCTAGTGAGAAGTTCCTACGATAAGGTTGGGGTTGAGGAAGATTATTTTTTTATCTTTTTATAATTTTTTAAGGAATTGGAAAGGTACGAATCTCGGGGTTTGGATTTGCGGGTTGGTATTTCTACCGATTACTCTGCTAATCTAATTAACTAATCTAAGATGTATGTAGTCTATGTCTAATTATTGTGTGCTCGTATGATGGTTTAAAGATGTGTTTACTTAGGTTTTATTACTCCTTAATTATCTCCTATTGATGGTTGAATTATCACGTCCTTATTCTTAATCGCGTTGTGTGTCTAAAGTCGTAGGGTATGCGTTTGTCCCTAACTCTTTGAAGCTACCAAAGGGTCTCGTCTACAAAATCTCTAGGAATTATAAACTCTAACTCCAAGGTACTCTTTGGATGGTTTAGCCTACAACTACTCTAGGTGTTATAATCTAAGGTTCACAAAGATTAATCAAGCATTAACTACACAACGAATGACCTATCGCATTACTAGATCATTAACAATTAAGATAAGAGACAACTAATCAATATTCAATAATTAAGTTTCATATTCCCTAAGCAAACACACAAGTAAATTAGCCGGACATGGAGAACATGCAAGCATACACACAAGTAATTGAAGACATAATTGAATTAATAAAGTAAAACACTTATCTTGATGTAAGATAGGGTTTGGAACCCTAAAATACTGTACAAGACAGCCTTGGTTCGGTTTAGGATTTTACTCCAAAAGACTACACAATAAAACTGAAAAAATCGGATTCTATATATAAGATTACAATCGCGACGGCGTCACCCTTTGATTTGTGACGCCGTCGGGTCGCCATCATTAGGGTTTCGTCTTGGCCACGTTAGTCTTGCGACGCCGTCACCTTATGCTTGTGACGCCGTCCCCTTCAGTCTCTGACGCTGTCTGGATCAAATCTAGGTCGTCTGAGTTGCGACGATCTACTCTTTTAAAGCCTGACACCGTCACTTGAAAATAAGCAATTTGGCTACTAAGCCGTCACAAAAGTGATGCGACGGCGTCACAGGTAACACCTGACGCCGTACCCTTGTATTTCAACAGTTTGAGTGTCTCGATTCTTGACTTTGGCCATTTTCTTCGTATATCCGCACCTTTTCGTCCAAATAAGTGCTATTTCAGCAATTTGCCTTCAAGAGACCTAAAAAGTGAAAAGGAACGATATTAAGTAATAACGGATACAAAAGTGATCAAATAAGGGCTTAAACGACCCCTCAAAAAGGTACATTTTAAAACCTTATCGAATATCCCTACACTTGGTATTTGCTTGTCCTCAAGCAAATGTGCTTTTAGCCCATTAATTTATAAGTTAGGGGTCATGAAACATTGGTTTAGAACAATCCACAACACATATAAGCCCCGCAAAAGTCATAACAAGCACGGAAATTACATACCAGCACCTCACATGGGGTGTTTGGATACTCACATCTCTCGGGTGTATATGAAATATAACAAGTTGGAAATGGAAGATAAACACTCATTAACCGGTCCTAGTACATAGATTACCATAGGCTTGAGAATAGATCAAACCTTCATCGCTTTGGCGTAAGCACCTAGGAAAGACTATCAAAGAGGTCTTTAAAGGGTTGTAATGTTAGGCTTACGGTAGGGAAACAAAGGGTTTGGTGGGATAGGCTATTTAGTGGTGGCAAGTCAAAAATCTTTATGTTACGAGCATACGAAGATTGGCGTTGCTAAGCCAAGACTCGACACTCTAAACTCTAGATAACTGAAACAAACAAACATGAATTTAAAGATAGATGTGGGATGGTAGCCCGTATGTTTTTTTTTTTTTTTTTTTTTTTTTTTTTTTTTATACACTTTTACTCTACCATCCTCTACGGTAACATCAAAATGATAGGGATTTATAGGCACATCCCTAAACTTGAGTTTTTATTACTCTAACACTAATTTGACCCGAATTGAAAAGATCAAAACACTTGGAGTATATTATGACGCAAATAAAGGGAATTTGAATTTAACGTTCCCTTCCCGTCATTTCATAAACTTTAACTTTTCCCATGAGTCCCAATCGTCCCAAAACTGTGTACAAAGGATATGACTCGACTTAGCAACTTATGCAAGTAACAAGATAATTGAACTAAGGGTTTAGGGTGATAACAATAATGCACTAAAAGTGAGTGCATACAGGGTAGGCTAAGGCGATTTGGGTGTACATTTGGGGGTGGGGTATAAACAATGCTCTTCATTGATATTCCGGAAAAACTTAAACATCACGAGAACCGCGAAAAGGATAGGCTCTGAGTGGTTAACTAGGGGTATCGTGTACTAAAGATGAGTACAACGCAAAGGTGTGGGGGAATTACTCAACCGATGTGGAAGAAGTAATTATATTACAGGTATCAAACAAGGGTTATCCTAATGCCTCTTATCATTTAGTTATTCCTAACTACACAAGTGTAGTCTTACTAGCGATCTCGGGATGCATCACAAAACAAGTTCTAGAATCTATTATACTACCGGTTCACACACTAAGCATTAAAGATGAATGCTTTAATTCCTACTAATCTAAGGGTGATCCTCACATTTTGGGTGGAATTTGGGTGGTAAAGGGTTTTTCGTTGTGCTAGTCATATAACTTCCTATCCGTGAGACGCTTTTATTAAGACTAATGGCCCACTCTTATATGTCATGAAAAATTTTAAATTTGGTGCCAAAATTATTCTAACCGACATTTTTTCATGTTTTATTACACAAATACAATTGGACAAAGCAAATAATCAAGGATAAGCATAGTTTCAATGTTCCCGTTTTATTTTCCCTCCCTACACTTAAACTGAACATTGTCCCCAATGTTCCCCGAAAGTATCAAAGTTATGATAATAGAAGGTAATTAAAAACGAAAGAAACTAATACTCCCCTGATTAGCTCGGTAGGATCCGTGTAAAGTGGTGGTTAAATCCTTTTCAAGAATAATGTATGCGTGAAAAGCTCCTTCCAATGTTATGCATCTTCTTCTTAATAAATTAAACCTACACAGTTGAAGAAAACAAACGAAACCTTCGCGTAAAATCGGCGGTAATAATATATATAAGACTCTATTAAACTAGGATATAATGCTTGTGGAATGGATGTTTACAGAATTTCTGGAAAATTAAGACCTGGAAAATTCCAAAAATTTTATAAGTAGCTCAGAAAATGAGAAAAAAGTAATATGTTGTTTTTACTCCTTCCTGACGCCGTTAGGTTGCGATCCTGACGCCGTCAGGTTATCCTGACAAAAACTGGTCTGCGATTTTCTGGAAAAAATTCTGGAAAATTTACATCTTTAGAATCTGGAAAAATTTATGCAAAACATCCATTATGACTCGATACAAGCATTTGACTCAAACAAACACACATATATGTCTTTTAATTAATTGCAATTCTCATGTTCACGTTTCTTTTGAAAACGTGTGTAATCCTCCCTACACTTATCCTTTATGTAAAATACCTTTATATGCAATTAAGACGAGGTTAAAAACAAAATAAAGCATTTTTACAAATTTAAACATGAGAATAAGCAATCAATAAAAGATATATGACACTAACAAGCAAATAATTAAGCATGGGTTGCCTCCCACGAAGCGCTTTTCTTTATTTATGAGTCTTGTAGCTAGACTCGTAGTCGTGCTCCTACGTAACTTCATTACCGTCATCTCCTTCCTCATGACGGTCTCTATTAGGGGATTCCATGTTGTAAGAGTGCCCTATGATGCACCTTTCTAAGAGGTCGTCCTCTCCCCAATTGGTTCTATATTTCGGTCCTAAGTTCAAGCAATCCTTATAGAATCCAAAAATCTTAGCCATAACATAATCTACTCCTTTTTCCTTATCCTCATTATTCCTATAATAGACCGATAGTTTAAGTTCCTTTTCATCATTGGAGAGTGATGAAAACTTCTCAATCTTAAACGGCATTTGGTAAGCTACATCATCGGTCTTATCTTTGAATCGTACTATTCCTAATGAGGGATCATAAGTCATCCCGGTGTTTTCTATGAAAGGTTTTCCTAGAATAACGTGGGACAAGCTAGGATCTATGGCCGTGCTAATATCATCCACAATTATGAAGTCCGTAGGAAACGTGAAACTACCTACATAAACGGGCAATCCCTTAATTCTACCAAGAAAATTGCACCTAACTCTAGGATTATCGGGGTCTTGCCTAGTTGGGATAGGCCTCTTCATTACCCAATTATAGTAGGTGCTAGTCATTATGTTTATTGGTGATTTGCGGTCAATGTAGGCCTTCGCCACGAAAAGGTGTCCTATGCAACATGGTATGTTAAGATTCCAAGGGTTCCCAAACTTGATTCTAGGGCTTTTCCTAACATACATGTGACGGAGGTCACGCACTAAGTGAGGGTGGCGAGATAGCTCTTCTTCCGTAGAAAATTTATTGAAATAGTCATTGTCTACTTCATCTACTTCCTCGGTTGTTTCATTATCCTCAAGTATATGGTCCTCTTCGTCATTTGTTCTATTAGGTTTCACTAAGGTGACGGTATTGACGAATTGGACGTGTTTAGCTAACTTACTTGGGTCCTTAATCTCTACACCGGAAGGCTCGGGAGTTGAGATAGCATTAACCTTCCTATCACTATTGGTCATGGCTTTCAAGAGGTTATCTATCTTCCTATCCATCTCGGCTTGTTGTTGGTTAAAATGGTCTGAGAGCTTAGCTATTTGAGCTTCTTGGGATGCGACTAGGTGTTGCAACATCCCCTCAATGTTTTGTTGGTTAGGGCCATGAGATGGGGGCCATGAGAAATCATTGGGAGTGAATTCTTTGGTTTGCCCCCAATAGAAGTCGGGCTTCCCCTTCCAAGCTTCTCGGGTATCATTGAAATTCCTAGGTCCGGGTGTTGTAGGGAATCTTCCTCCCGTTCCATTAATACGCGAGGATGCGTAGTCAACGGAAGCATGTTCGGGGAATCGGGTGCAAGTGCGCGTGTTATGAGGATCACTACACGGCTCACACGAGGAAGAAACTTTGTTCACATGGCGTGAAGACTTAGGATTTTCGTAGGAACTCATTAGGAATTTAACTTGATCTTCAAGTTCGAGCATCCTACGGTCGGAAGGTTGTGAGTCAATGGGAGGCAAGGATATTGCCTTAACGGTTTTTGGCAGCTCACGGGGGTCATTCCAACTTTCGTTGTCATAGAGAGCAAGGTCCTCTATTATACCCCATGATTCTTCCGCGGTGAGATCACTATGTTTTCCACCGGCCGCTTGGTCAATGGATCGCTTGGTGGGGAAGTTGACATGATCATAGTGATAACGCTACACGCGTCGTTCGGGGTCAAGGAAACTTCCTTTTCTTCGAGCAAGTTTTATAACATCCTAGGCAGTGAACCTAATCGTTGTAGTGTAGTAATTAGGGTAAGCCACGGGTATTGATATCGTTCTCTAGGGGAATAGGAATGCTAGTAAGGAGTTACTACGCTAAGGTTAAGGTTGAGGAAGATTATTTTTTATCTTTTTATATTTTATGAAATGGAAAGGTACGAATCTCGGGTATTGGATTTGGGGGGTTGGTATTTCTACCGATTACTCTACTATTATCTAATTATCTAAACTAAGGTTGTGGGAGTCTATGTCTAATTAATGTGTGCTCGTATGATAGTTTAAAGATGTGTTTACTTAGGTTGTATTACTCCTTAATTATCTCCTATTGATGGTTGAGTTGTCACGTCCTTATTCCTAGTTGCGTTGTGTGTCTAAAGTTGTAGGGTATGCGTTTCTCCCTAACTCTTTGAACTTACCAAAGGGTCTCGTCTACAAACCCACTAGGGATGACAAACTCCTACTCTAAGGCGCTCTTTGGATGGTTTAGCCTACAACTACTCAGGTAATTATATTCTAAGGTTCACAAAGATGAATCAAGCATTAAGTACACAACGAATGACCTATCGCATTACTAGATCATTAATCAACTAAGATAAGAAACAACCAATCAATATTCAATAATTAAGTTTCATACTTCCTAAGCAAACACACAAATAAATTAGCCGGACATGGAGAACATGCAAGCATACACACAAAT
The DNA here is from genome assembly GCA_019973895.1 of Chrysanthemum seticuspe. Taxonomy (NCBI): domain Eukaryota; kingdom Viridiplantae; phylum Streptophyta; class Magnoliopsida; order Asterales; family Asteraceae; genus Chrysanthemum; species Chrysanthemum seticuspe. The sequence continues at coordinate 62,467,417 of BPTQ01000007.1, forward strand.
AATCAAAGACATAATTGAATTAATGAAGTAAAGACTTATCTTGATGTAAGATAGGGTTTAAAACCCTAAAATACTGTACAAGACACCTTAGGTTCGGTTTTAGGTTTTCACTCCAAAAGACTCTCCACAAAAGACTGAAAAATTCGGATTCTATATATAAGATTACATATGCGACGGCGTCACCTTATGTTTCGTGACGCCGTCGTGTCGCCGTCATTAGGGTTTCGTCTTGGCCACGTTAACCTTGCGACGGACGTCACCTTATGTCCGTGACGCCGTCCTCTTCAGCTTCTGACGTCGTCTGGATTGCATCTAGGCCGTCTGAGTAGCGACGGCCTACTCTTTTACAACTGGACGTCGTCACTTGAAAATACGAGTTTTGAGTTCTGAATCGTCACAAAAATCTTGGGACGGCGTCGCAATTAGCACCTGATGCCGTCGCCTTCTAATTTCAGCAACTGTGAGTGTCTCGATTTTGACTTTGGCTATTTTCTTCATATATTCGCGCCTTTTCGTCCAAATAAGTGCCATTCCAGCATTTTGCCTTCAAGAGACCTAAAAAGTGAAAAGGAACGATATTAAGCAATAACGGATACAAAAGTGATCAAATAAGGACTTAAACGACCCCTCAAAATGGTACCTTTTAAAACCTTATCAAATATCCCTACACTTGTTATTTGCTTGTCCTCAAGCAAATGTGTTTTTAGCCAATTAATTTATAAGTTAGGGGTCATGAAGCATTAATTCAAAATGGTCCACAACTCATATAAGCCCCGCAAAAGTCATAACAAGCACGGAAATTACATACTAGCACCTCACATGGGGTGTTTGGATACTCACATCTCTCTCGGGTGTATATATGAAATATAACAAATAGGAAATGAAAGATAAACACTCATTAACCGGTCCTAGTACATAGATTACCATAGGCTTGAGAATAGATCAAACCTCCATCGCTTTGGCGTAAGCACCTAGGAAAGACTATCAAAGAGGTCTTTAAAGGGTTGTAATGTTAGGCTTACGGTAGGGAAACAAAGGGTTTGGTGGGATAGGCTATTTAGTGGTGGCAAGTCAAAAATCTCTATGTTAAATGCATATGAAGAATGGCGTTGCTAAGCCAAGACTCGACACTCTAAACTCTAGATAACTGAAATAAATAAACATAAATTTAAAGGATAGATGTAGGATGGTAGCCCGTTTTTTTTTTTTTTTTTTTTTTTTTTTTTTTTTTTTACTCTATTTTTTTCTTTTCTCTTTTTCTATTTTTTTTTCGATTTTTTTTTTTTTTTTTTTTCATACACTTTTACTCTACCATCCTCTACGATAACATCAAAATACTAGGGATTTAAAGGCATATCCCTACACTTGAGTTTTTATTACTCTAACACTAATTTGACCCGAATTGAAAAGATCAAAACACTTGGGGTACATTATTACGCAAACAAAGGGAATTTGAATTTAACGTTCCCTTCCCGTCATTTCATAAACTTTAACTTTTCCCATGAATCCCAATCGTCCCAAAACTGTATACAAAGGATATGACTCGACTTAGCAACTTATGCAAACAACTAGATAATTGAACTAAGGGTTTAGGGTGATAACAAACATTTGCACTAAAAGTGAGTGCATAAGGGGTAGGCTAAGGCGATTTGGGTGTATATTTGGGGGTGGGGTGTAAACAATGCTCTTCATTGATATTCCGGAAAAAACCGAAACATCACGAGAACCGCGAAAAGGATAGGCTCTGAGGGGTTAACTAGGGGTATCGTGTACTAAAGATGAGTACAACGCAAAGGGTGTGGGGGAATTACTCAACCGATATGGAAGAAGTAATTATATTACAGGTATCAAACAAGGGTTATCCTAATGCCTCTTATCATTTAGTTATTCCTAACTACACAAGTGTAGCCTCACTTGCGATCTCGGAATGCATCACAAAACAAGTTCTAGAATCTAATATACTACCGGTTCACACTCTAAGCATTGAAGATGAATGCTTTAATCCCTACTAATCTAAGGGCGATCCTCACATTTTGGTGGAATTTGGGTGGTAAAGGGTTTTTGTGCTAGTCATGCAACTTCCTATCCATGAGACGCTTTTGTTAAGACTAATGGCCCACTCCTATATGTCATAAAAAATTTTAAATTTGGTGCCAAAATTACCCTAACCGACATTTCCTCATGGTTTATTACACAATCACTATTGGAAAAAGCAAATAGTCAAGGATAAGCATAGTTTCAAAGTTCTCGTTTTATTTTCCCTCCCTACACTTAAACTGAACATTGTCCCCAATGTTCCCCGAAAGTATCAAAGTTATGATAAAAGAAGGTAATCAAAAACGAAATAAACTAGTACTCCCCTGATTAGCTCGGTAGGATCCGTGTAAAGTGGTGGTTAAATCCTTTTCAAGAAGAATTATTGCGTGAAAAGCTCCTTCCAATCTTATGTAACTTCTTCCTGACAAACTAAACCTGCACACTTGAAGAAAACAAACGAAACCTTCGCGTAAAATCGGCGGTAATAATATATATAAGACTCGATTTAAACTAGGATATAATGCTTGTGGAATGGATGTTTACAGAATTTCTAAGAAAATTAAGACCTGGAAAATTCCAAAAATTTGTAAGTAGCTCAGAAAACGAGAAAAAAAGAAATCTGATGTTTTTACTCCTTCCTGACGCCGTCAGGTTGCAATCCTGACGCCGTCAGGTTATCCTGACAAAAACTGGTCTGCGATTTTCTGGAAAAAATTCTGGAAAATTTATATCTTTAGAATCTGGAAAAATTTCTGCAAAAACATCCATTATGACTCGATACAAGCATTTGACTCGAACAAACAAACATAAATATCTTTTAGTTAATTGTTATTCTCATGTTTACGTTTCTTTTGAAAACGTGTGTAATCCTCCCTACACTTATCCCTTATGTAAAATACCTTTACATGCAATTAAGACGAAGTTAAAAACAAAATAAAGCATTTTTACAAATTTAAACATGAGGATAAACAATTAATAAAAGATATATGACACTAACAAGCAAACAATTAAACATGGGTTGCCTCCCACGAAGCGCTTTTCTTTATTTAAGAGTCTTGTAGCTAGACTCATAGTCGTGCTCCTACGTTTTCTCATTACCGCCCTCTTGACGGTCTCTACCGGGGGATTCCATGTTGTAGAAGTGCCCTAAAATGCACTTCTCTAAGAGTTCATCCTCTCCCCAATCGGTCCTATATTCCGGTCCTAGACTCAAGCAATCCTTATAGAATCCGAAAATCTTAGCCATAACATAATCAACACCTTTTTTCCTATCCTCATTATTCCTATAATAGACCGACAATTTAAGTTCCTTTTCATCATTAGAGAGTGATGAAAACTTCTCAATCTTAAACGGCATTTGGTAAGCTATGTCATCGGTCTCATTCTTGAATCGCACTACTCCTAACGAGGGGTCATAGGTCATCCCGGTACTTTCTATGAAAGGTTTTCCTAGAATAACATGGGACAAGCTAGGGTCTATGGCCGTGCTAATATCATCCACAATTATGAAGTCCGTCGAAAACGCGAAACTACCTACATAAACGGGCAATCCCTTAATTCTTCCGAGAAAATTGCAACTAACATTAGGATCATTGGGGTCTTGCCTAGTTGGAATAGGCTTCTTCAATATCCAATTGTAGTAGGTGTTAGTCATTATGTTGATTGGGGACTTGCGATCAATGTAGGCTTTTGCCACAAAAAGGTGTCCTATGGAACATGGTATGTTAAGATTCCAAGGGTTCCCAAACTTGATTCGAGGACTTTTCCTAACATACATGTGACGAAGGTCACGCACTAAGTGAGGGTGGCGAGATAGTTCTTCTTCCGTAGGAAATTTGTTGAAATAGTCAATGTCTACTTCATCTACCTCCTCGGGTGTTTCATCATCCACAAGTGCATAGTCCTCTTCGTCATTTGTTTCATTAGGTTCAACTAAGGCGATGGTATTGACGAATTGGACATACTTAGTTAGCTTGCTTGGATCTTTAATTTCTATACCTGAAGGCTCGGGAGTTGAGATAGCAATAACCTTCTTATCACTATTATTTATGGCTTTCAAAAGGTTGTCTATTTTCCTATCCATCTCGGCTTGTTGATGGTTAAAGCGGTCCGAGAGCTTAGCCATTTGGGTTTCTTGGGATGCAACTAGGTTTTGCAACATCCCTTCGACGTTTTGTTGGTTAGGACCGTTAGGTGGGGGCCATGAGAAATCATTGGAGGTGAATTCTTTGGTTTGTCCCCAGTAGAAGTCGGGCTTGCCTTTCCATGCCTCTCGGGTTTCATTGAAATTCCTAGGTCCGGGTATTGTAGGGAATCTTCCTCCCGTTCCATTAATACGTGAGGATGCGTAGTCAACGGAAGCATGTTCTGGGGAGCGAGTGCTATTGCGCGTGTTATGAGGATCACAAAACGGCTCACACGAGGAAGAAACTTTGCTCACATGGTGTGAAGATTTAGGATTTTCGTAGGAGCTCATGAGGAATCTAACTTGATCTTCAAGTTCGATCATCCTACGGTCGGAAGGAGGCAAGGAGATTGCCTTCACGGTTTTGGGCAGCTCACGGGGGTCATCCCAACTTTCGTTGTCATAGAGGGCGAGGTCCTCTATTATTCCCCATGATTCTTCCGCGGTGAGATCACTAAGTTTTCCACCGGCCGCTTGGTCAACGGATCGCTTAGTCGGGAAGTTGACATGATCATAAAAGATTTGGACTTGGAGCCAAAGATCAATGCCGTGATGAGGGACTTTAAGAAGTAAGTCATTGAATCGGGTCCATGCTTCGTAGAGAGATTCACCTTGACGTTGTTGGAACATCAAGATGTCATTCCTAAGCTTAGTGGTTCTCCCCGGTGGGAAAAATTGAGCAAGGAAGCGAGAGGTAAGATCATCCCAACTTGAGATGGAGCCGGCGGGAAGACGCTCAAGCCAATTACTAGCTTGGTCCCGTAGAGAGAATTGGAAGAGACGCAGGCGCGTGGTCTCCCGAGTAGTAGCATCAAGGTCGATGGAATCGACGATTTTGAGGAAATCCCTCAGATGCTGATTTGGATCTTCGGAACGAAGTCCATGGAATGCACATCCGTTTTGCACCAACCGGATGGTGTCGGATCGCAGGGCCGTAGTTTGGGCTTGGTCGGGAAGCTCAATGGTGTTCCTATAGCCTAGGTGGCTTGGTCTCGAGTATTCACCAAGAGTACGGGCTCTTGGCGGGTCATTTGGTGGTGGGTTGATGAATGGTAGTGGGTTTTCACCTTCCATGATGAAAAGTGATAAGATTACGAACAAATGTCACGAAGAAGGGGGATAGACTAAAAGAAAGCAAAAAAATGAGAAAAAATTACTTGATAGGAATCAAGCAAAGAAACCTAAACGAGGTGGACTACTAACTAGCTATTCTATTCCCCGGCAGCGGCGCCAAAAACTTGATAACGCTACACGCGTCGTTCGGGGTCAAGGAAACTTCCTTTTCTTCGAGCAAGTTTTATAACACCCTAGGCAGTGAACCTAATCGTTGTAGTGTAGTAATTAGGGTAAGCCACGGGTATTGATATCGTTCTCTAGGGGAATAGGAATGCTAGTAAGGAGTTACTACGCTAAGGTTAAGGTTGAGGAAGATTATTTTTTATCTTTTTATATTTTATGAAATGGAAAGGTACGAATCTCGGGTATTGGATTTGAGGGGTTGGTATTTCTACCGATTACTCTACTATTATCTAATTATCTAAACTAAGGTTGTGGGAGTCTATGTCTAATTAATGTGTGCTCGTATGATAGTTTAAAGATGTGTTTACTTAGGTTGTATTACTCCTTAATTATCTCCTATTGATGGTTGAGTTGTCACGTCCTTATTCCTAGTTGCGTTGTGTGTCTAAAGTTGTAGGGTATGCGTTTCTCCCTAACTCTTTGAACTTACCAAAGGGTCTCGTCTACAAACCCACTAGGGATGATAAACTCCTACTCTAAGGCGCTCTTTGGATGGTTTAGCCTACAACTACTCAGGTAATTATATTCTAAGGTTCACAAAGATGAATCAAGCATTAAGTACACAACGAATGACCTATCGCATTACTAGATCATTAATCAACTAAGATAAGAAACAACCAATCAATATTCAATAATTAAGTTTCATACTTCCTAAGCAAACACACAAATAAATTAGCCGGACATGGAGAACATGCAAGCATACACACAAATAATCAAAGACATAATTGAATTAATGAAGTAAAGACTTATCTTGATGTAAGATAGGGTTTAAAACCCTAAAATACTGTACAAGACACCTTAGGTTCGGTTTTAGGTTTTCACTCCAAAAGACTCTCCACAAAAGACTGAAAAATTCGGATTCTATATATAAGATTACATATGCGACGGCGTCACCTTATGTTTCGTGACGCCATCGTGTCGCCGTCATTAGGGTTTCGTCTTGGCCACGTTAACCTTGCGACGGCGTCACCTTATGTCCGTGACGCCGTCCTCTTCAGCTTCTGACGTCGTCTGGATTGCATCTAGGCCGTCTGAGTAGCGACGGCCTACTCTTTTACAACTGGACGTCGTCACTTGAAAATACGAGTTTTGAGTTCTGAATCTTCACAAAAATCTTGGGACGGCGTCGCAATTAGCACCTGTCGCCGTCGCCTTCTAATTTCAGCAACTGTGAGTGTCTCGATTTTGACTTTGGCCATTTTCTTCATATATTCGCGCCTTTTCGTCCAAATAAGTGCCATTCCAGCATTTTGCCTTCAAGAGACCTAAAAAGTGAAAAGGAACGATATTAAGCAATAACGGATACAAAAGTGATCAAATAAGGACTTAAACGACCCCTCAAAATGGTACCTTTTAAAACCTTATCACATAGAAAAGTTGGACTTGAAGCCAAAGATCAATGCCGTGATGAGGGACTTTATGAAGTAAGTCCTTGAATCGAGTCCATACTTCGTAGAGAGATTCGCCTTGACGTTGTTGGAACATCAAGATGTCATTCCTAAGCTTAGTAGTTCTCCCCGGTGGGAAAAATTGAGCAAGGAAGGAGAGGTGAGATCATCCCAACTTGAGATGGAGCCGGCGGGAAGTCGCTCTAGCCATCTAGCTTGGTCCCGTAGAGAGAATTGGAGGAGACGCAGACGCGTGGTCTCCCGAGTAGTAGCATCAAGGTCGATGGAATCGACAATTTTAAGGAAATTCTTAAGATGCTGATTAGGATCTTCAGAACGAAGTCCATGGAATGCACATCCGTTTTGCACCAACCGGATGGTGTCGGATCGCAGGGCCGTAGTTTGGGCTTGATCGGGAAGCTCAATGGTGTTCCTATAGCCTAGGTGGCTTGGTCTCGAGTATTCACCAAGAGTACGGGCTCTTGGCGGGTCATTTGGTGGTAGGTTGATGAATGGTGGTTGGTTATCACCTTCCATGATGAAAAGTGATGGGGTTACGAACAAAGGTCACGAAGAAGGGGGATAGACTATGAGAAAGCTAAAAATGAGAAAAAAATTTACTTGATAGGAATCAAGCAAAGAAACCTAAACGAGGTGGACTACTAACTAGCTATTCTATTCCCCGGCAGCGGCGCCAAAAACTCGATAACGCTACACGCGTCGTTCGGGGTCAAAGGAACTTCCTTTTCTTCGAGCAAGTTTTATAACACCCTAGCCAGTGAACCTAATCGTTGTAGTGTAGTATTAGGGTAAGCCACGGGTATTGATATCGTTCTCTAGGGGAATAGGAATGCTAGTGAGAAGTTACTACGCTAAGGTTGGGGTTGAGGAAGATTATTTTTTTATCTTTATATAATTTTATAAGGAATTGGAAAGGTACGAATCTCGGGGTTTGGATTTGGGGGTTGGTATTTCTACCGATTACTCTACTAATCTAATTATCTAATCTAAGGTGTATGTAGTTATTGATGGTTGAATTGTCACGTCCTTATTCTTAATCGCGTTGTGTGTCTAAATTCGTAGGGTATGCGTTTGTCCCTAACTCTTTGAAACTACCAAAGGATCTCGTCTACAAAATCTCTAGGAATTATAAACTCTAACTCTAAGGTACTCTCTGGATGGTTTAGCCTACTACTACTCTAGGTGTTATAGTCTAAGGTTCACAAAGATTAATCAAGCATTAACTATACAACGAATGACCTATCGCATTACTAGATCATTAACAATTAAGATAAGAGACAACCAATCAATATTCAATAATTAAGTTTCATATTCCCCAAGAAAACACACAAGTAAATTAGCCAGACATGGAGAACATGCAAGCATACACACAAGTAATTGATGACATAATTGAATTAATGAAGTAAAACACTTATCTTGATGTAAGAAAGGGTTTGGAACCCTAAAATACTGTACAAGACAGCATTGGTTTGGTTTAGGTTTTTACTCCAAAAGACTACACAATAAAACTGAAAAATTCGGATTATATATATAAGATTACAATCGCGACGGCGTCACCCTTTGATTTGTGACGCCGTCGGGTCGCCGTCATTAGGGTTTCGTCTTGGCCACGTTAGTCTTGCGATGGCGTCACCTTATGCTTGTGACGCCGTCCCCTTCAGTCTCTGATGCCGTCTGGATCAAATCTAGGCCGTTTGAGTTGCGATGACCTACTCTTTTAAAGCCTGACACCGTCACTTGAAAATAAGCAATTTGGCTACTAAGCCGTCACAAAAGTGATGCGACGGCGTCACAGGTAACACCTGACGCCGTCCCCTTGTATTTCAGCAGCTTGAGTGTCTCGATTCTTGACTTTGGCCATTTTCTTCGTATATCCGCGCCTTTTCGTCCAAATAAGTGCTATTCCAGCAATTTGCCTTCAAGAGACCTAAAAAGTGAAAAGGAACGATATTAAGTAATAACGGATACAAAAGTGATCAAATAAGGGCTTAAACGACCCCTCAAAAAGGTACATTTTAAAACCTTATCAGTGACGTCGTCACTTGCATTTGGCATGAAGATTCTGAGTAATTTTATCAAGCGACGGTCCAGTCTCTAATGACGGCCTCTTAACGGCGTCATTACTAGATCTATGAAGGGTGACGACGTCACAACTTACAACCTAAAGCCGTCACAATGAAGTCGGCGCGATTCCAGAAACCCTAATGACGAGTAGCTAACGGCTTCACAACCATAACGTGATGCCGTCACAATTGTAAAACTATATATATTTTCGTATGTTTCCATTGTTCGTGTAACATCTTGGAGAGGTAAACCTGATAACATCAAATAGTCCTGAATATTAAGTGTCAATTTCCCCCGATAATGCTCGTATTTTATATCATTTATATGGATTTACGCTGGTTTTCCTCTATATTTCACTTTCAGGTAAATTACGAGCATTGGAGCTAATGAGAGGCGGATTTAGAGAGTTTATTGAAGATATATGACAGTATGCTTATTTTGAAGTAATTACGGCGTAACTCTTCTATCACATTACGCCGTAACAGAAGCGTGACTCAGAAAACCAACTCAACTAAAGATTACGGCATAAATCCATCTTAGGATTATGCCGTAACTAATTAGGTCAAATGATGTTCCACGCCGCTGCAAGCTATGCCGTAACTCTTTCCACAAATACGGCGTAACTATGATTTATTGAAGATACGGCATAACTCATTCTAGATGTTACGTCGTAACCAGCTTTTCCTGAGCAAAATACGAAGAAATAGATGTTATGGCGTAACTCTCAACTTAAGTTACGCCGTAACCAGATCTGGCCTATAAATACCGCCCAAAATTCTGCATTTCTCATCATTCACTCCACACACAAAAGCAGAGAACGTAGGTAAGAGGCTGAAGGCAGATCTCGAGGAGCATAAGGAGCCATCTCCAAGGGAGAAATCACTCCCTAACGATAAGCATTAGCGATTTATCATTTCTTTTACTTTTAATTCATGTATTTCAAAATGTTAAACATTGAATCGATTGTTTCACTTAATATGATCGGCTAAGCACCTATGGTGCTAGCCAACTTATGATTCCTTAGTTATTTTGTTTACGTTTACATTGCTTTCGTATAATTGTTTCTAGTGGATGCATGCATAGTTTGTTGGTAGCTACCCTTGTTTTGGTAGTTTTGAATGGCGGTAGTGTCTAGTTGCTTAGGAGATATGACCAACTGCCCCTAAGTAGGTAGAGTGAGTGGCAAGGGTATGAATTGACTAACTGACGACCCTTTTTCGCTTGTGCGATTTGACCAATTGATCACCTACCGTTTGGATGAACTTAAGAAGTTACGGATGAGTGTTTAAGATGCTAGCGCCCGGGCACTCATTGTTATGAATCTTGCATGTAGAGGAACTTAATGACTTGGCTTAGGGGACTAAAAAACAACTGGACTTTCAAGGGTAGTAGCTTGATCTCCGGTGGAAACCTTTGCTGATAGGTTAGGACGAACTGACCAAATGCTGTCATAGCGACTTAAACCCCCACATGAAGCAATTGGAAGTAATTAAACGTGAACTTAACATGATAGGATGAGTAACTAGGTTAGCACACTTCTCCTCTATTGATCACAACCCTCGCCTTTATTTGTTTTCCTGCATTTCTTGCTTTAATAGTTAATTAATCATTTCAATCTTAAAACCAACTAAAATCTGTGACACCTAGACTTAATTAGAATTCGCTCACATAGCTCTTGGGACGACCTCGATTTTACCGAATACTACACTACACACGATCTGGTACACTGCCCGTTAGTGCATTAGGGTAGACCATAGGTATAACGAGACACTTATAAATATTAAAACCTGGTCAGTAAAACCTGCATCAAAACCCTAGGACGAATTTCAGATGTTTTGTACGGATTTTTTCAGCCACCAAATATATGTTTCATTGAAGATAACTGATTCCTCTTTAATCATTCAATAGTCTATGTGTTTGCTTAAGTTTTAATGAAACCTAATTATTAAGTATTGATTTTCGTCTCTTGTTTAATTGGTTTCCTCGCGTTAGGAGTAGGAAAAGTGGCTTAATTCTTATATGTATTAGATTGTACATCCGACTAAACACAACACTAGAGTGAACTAGTTTTTTTTCTTGTTGTATTTATTGCATGAATTGTAGCTTGTTGATAGTAAGAGTTATTATGATCTTAAGATTCTTAAAGGAGACTTATACATTCATAGAGTTAGGGCATTTGGCACCTCCTTACGACCAATATTAAGGAATAGAATGCGTCAATTAAAACAATGATGTGACAATTCGACTAATCAATAAGAGATAACTAGCAAGTAAGGATAATCTAAGTAGACACCTTTACCTATCATAAGAGCTACCGTAATTTACTTTTCTCGCATAGTACTTTAATTTAGTTAATTATTAGTTAAAAAAACTAAATCTCTCAAACACCGAAATTTTACTTTCTTTCAATAAAATATAAAAACATAAAAATAATCTTCCTACAACCTCTAGACCTATTTTGTCATACACTTCGGCCTTCACAAACTATTCCCCTAGAGAACGATCAATCTCTCGTGTCTTGTCTATACTACACTATAACGGTTAGGTACACTGCCTAAGAGAATTGTAAAACTTAGTGGTTTTGCAAAATTCTGCATCACTGTGCGAGCAAAGAACATTGATGGAAAGTTTTAATGAAGGACGGTATAGACGTATCTAATACATGTGTGGCTGTACCTGCTGATTCAAGTGTTCATATTGGTGGTGCTCAAGATACTAACATCGTTGTACATGCTGATTCAACGCTTAAGAATGATAATATGGGTTCACCGCTAAGAAATAATCAGTCGCATGGAACTAAGAAGCGAGAACAGGTAAGTACATCTAAGGCTACTCATGTTGGTTTTGTACCGGCTGTTAACAAGGATGATTCTGGTCTTGGCAATACTATTAATGGTGTTAATGTTGCGGGGATCTCAGGGGATGCACCTCTAAGAATTTTGGGTTCATTTGCAAGTATGTTACATTCTGAAAATGTGATAAATAAGATCAATTTTAGAACTCTTGTTAATGAAGTAAAGGTGGAGAGTTACAATTATGTTCTTCCACAAGGTGTGGCTGATGTAGTGAAAAACAGGTATGATAACACTCTTTTAGGTTATTTTCTTGGAAAGAGTCTTGAATTTCCAATTGTCCAAAACTATGTTAACGACACTTGGAGCAAATTTGGATTTCAAAAGCTCGTGAGGAATGATGAGGGTGTTTTCTTGTTCAAGTTTAACATCTAAATCTCGAATGGAACAAGTTTTAGAAAGGGAACCGTGGACGATTCGTAATTCGCCTACTATTCTTAATAAATGATCTACTAGTTTATCATTGAAAAAGGTGAGGTTACTAAAATACCGGTTTGGGTTAAGTTGCATAGTATGCCGTTACTTTCTTATTCGATAGATGGTTTGAGCTTGATTTCTACTCAAATAGGTAAACCTTTAATGTTGGATTCGTTTACTAGCTTTATGTGCGTTGAATCATGGGAAAGAATTTGTTTTGCTCATGCCCTTATTGAAATTAGCTCAGATTATGTTTTAAAAACCAAAGTGGTTATGGCTATTCCAAATGAGCAGAGGAATGGGTATACTAAGGAAGTTATATGTTTGGAATATGAGTAGCAGCCACCTCATTGTGTTGAATGTAAAATTTTTGGACATGACTTATCCAAATGTCCAAAACGTGTTATGGAAGCTACTACAAATGGTAATAATAATGTAGCAGGAAGTAAGTATATGGATAGCCAAATAGATGGATTCATTACGGTTACAAGTAGGGAAAATAAAGGGGAAAATATCAATGCCAATCAGATTACGCGTCAAATCAGTGGTTTGCGACTTAACAAATCGATAGTGAACTATCAACATCGTCCCACGAAACCGGCTGATGACAAAGGAGCTGATTCTACATTGGCTTCTAATGATAATGAGGTTACATCTACATCTCATTCTAAACCGGGTAATGACGACGGTGATGCTCCTAATTTAGGAGCAAAATGCCGTAAGGAGGTTTCTACATCTCAACCATCTATAGCTAAATCTTAACTTTGTATATATTCAAATTTCGTTTGTAGCTCTTAAAGATTATGATAATATTTTTGAAGCAAATGAAGATATTCGTATTGATCTTGGTGGTTCGCAAGTCAATAGTGCGTGCAATAAGATACACAGGAAGACTGGTATTTGGTCTAGCAAACCTGATTCAGGGAGTGGAGTAGGACAAGGAAAAAGAGTCCTTGTAGACCAAACCACTATAAACAACTTTGTCGTGGTTTGATTGTTTTTTTCCTTACTTACATATTATCTATTGCTTGCATATTATTCATTCTTTACTTACACATCATTTATCTATATTGATTGATCTAATAATAAGTTTTCAAAACAATTAAAGTTTTTAAACGGTAAAACTATTCAACCCCCCCCCCTTCTAGTTTTCCACAATAATAAACTTCATCTAAGCAAGTGCACAAAGGCACTAGCCACTCATAGCAAACATAAACTTAAACTCAGAATTTTGAAGATTAGAAAACATAATTAAGAGTCTTACAATGATTGAAATAAGATTACAAATGATTAAGTAATGATACCCAAAGTATTGATGTTAACTTCTTGATGTTTTGACTTCCAAATGTTGACTTCTTGGACTTCCAAACTTTCCTGAACTTCTAAGGACGAAATTGAGAGCTTTAAAAGAGTACTTAAGAGTGGTTTAATGATTAAAGAGTTGATTGATAATTGTGTCTTTGAAATGAGTGCAAATGGGTCTATTTTACTATTCTCAAGGCCTAAGGTGTTAAATGCTTCAAGTTGGCCAACAAGTAGACTAGAATGGCTTAGAATACTCATTTAAAGGACCTAGAATCGTTGGTTATAAGCTAGAAATCTTGGTGGCGAAGGTTTGGGAAAAACATGCATCTCCAACCGAACGGTTTGGACACCAACCGATCGGCTGGTCTTCTACGTTTCCTCCAGCCGAATCAGTTGTGGGCTGCGATCGATCGGCTAGAGCTCTTCAGCAGGGTACTATTTGTCTTTTTTTCCATTTAGCTTGCCAATTGCTTATTTCTTGATCGTGGCTCTTTATTCTTCATCCAAACTTGGTCTTCCCTTTGTCTTGGAACTTTAGAATGTGAATTCTTGGATCTTTCAATCTTGAAATACCTTTCGATGTGGATCTTGATACGAAAACCTTCGTACAATCTTGAATCTGCATTTATTCATCAATACTTTCACTTTTTCTTCCTTTTTCATATACTAGGCTACATATACTTTGCAAACACAATTTGGTACGATTAAGTAACAAAATCATATAAATATAACTAAATATCATACAAAAAAGCATAAATAACGCTACTAAAAATATACACAATTTGAGCGTTATCATACGTGTTTTAAGATGCGTGGTTTTTTAAGTGTTTGGCTTATTAGATTTTAACTATAGATGATTAGTATAATATGGTAAAATGGTTGTATATTTGAGTGAGAGAGTGATTTAAATAGTGCATTAATCGTACGTGTTAATATATTTGTGCTTTAAATAGTTGTAAATAGTAGTTTGATTAGATTGTACAATGTGGTAAAATGGTTGTATATTTAAGTGAGGGGGTTATTTAAATAGCGTATAATCGTAGGTGTTAATATATTTGTACTTTAAATAGTAGTTTGATTAGATTATACAATATGGTAAATAGTTGTATATTTGAGTGCGAGGGTGATTTAAATAGTATTTAATTGTATGTGTTAATGTATTTATGCTGAGCTTAGGGTACAGTGAGCTGGTGAGCTTGGCTGATACCGCAACGCCACACCTACGGCGCCAAACCCACACCAGGCCTTGGCTGGTCAATACTCGCGCCACCACCATCAGCCCACGCGATGGGTATCTCTCGCTCTCTTTATTTTATTTTATTTTTCTTTTTTTTTTGTATTCATTGCTTGAGCTTTTCTATTTCATCAAAATAAAAATTTTTTTTGGCTGCGAGAGACTCATCAAAATAAGAAAAAATGTTGTTGAGTTGGTGGTGTTACATGAAGACTGAAGAGGCCGCGTGAAAGATGAAAGAGACAAAGCAACCCTAAATATTAAAACCTATAAAAGTTTTAATTATTATTCGTTTTTTAATGGCCAATTCAAAAGCCTTGTATTAATACATGGACTATGAGAAATTATTCGCCCGTAAGATTGTTTGCATCTTTTAGTTTTTATATTCTGGAAAAAGTAAATTTGATTTGTGTTACAAAGTATATTGTTTTATTTAAATAAAATAAAAAAATAAATAAAAAATACACACGATGACACCAGAAAGGTGTTATATTAGGGAAGGGTATTTTGGTGCAATAGTCAGAACTAATGCTATGGACAAAAAGTACTGAGATGACACAACTTTTTCTATAACACCACTCCATGGCACCATAGTATAACTAGCGATCTCAATAGTTGTGAATAGTAGCTTTATTAGATTGTACAATATAGTAAACTGGTTATATATTTTAGTGAGAGAGTAATTTAAATAGTATATTAATTGTATGTGTTAATGTATTTGTGCTTTAAATAGTTGTAGATAGTGTTTTTTTACTTGTAATGGTTAACATATAAAGATAGTTTTGTATTGATTTAATAACAAAAGTGATACAACTCTTTTCATTATAAGCAATTGTTAAATCTTAATTTTTTAATCTTTTTATTATAAGCAAGTCGCAAATACGTTATAAAATAGTATATATAGATTATAGCAAAACAAAAAATTCTATCTTGTAAAGATAAAGCAAATGTAGAGTTAGTTAATGCAGAATTAGTTAACGGCCTGCACAAGTCATTATATAATTACAATAAGAGCATCTTTTATGTGGTCGATCAGCGTGGTCGAGCTGAATTGCTCGGGGCCGACTTTAGTCGAGATCCCTATTATGAACTGATTGGCCTTGGCGTGTGATAATTACAGTGAATGCAAAGCCCTATCTCTTTTATACATTTCTATTTTGCGTATGTTGAAAAAGTGACTAGTTGTTAAAATATTTGCGTATGTTGAAAAAAGGGACTAGTTGTTAAAATAAAAACAATTATGAATAAAAAATGATCGGACAATAATCATTTAAAGAATATAATATATTAATATAACGCTAAAATTACAAGAAGCTAACACAATAACAAATGTCACAATCACTAACCGATTCGAATAGCTCCAAATGTTTTTTCCATGTAAAAGTTATGCTTTTCTTTTTCTAAGTAGTCAAACCAAAGCCATGTTTTCTCTCTCTATTCTCACCCCACATGCAATAAAAAAATAATACTCATGTGGTGTTCTTTTTTTAAACCCTAAATTTGCTCCATTACCATCATACTTTATTATTCTTGGTCCCTTGTTGCACTCTTTTTCTACCACATACATGGCTAACAATAACAACAACTCTTTCAACCTCCAACAAACCCTCCAAAACCGCCCTGATCTTCACCTCCAAATCCCTCAAGACTCCGAAGAAGACGATACGAACCAAACTACTCCTGGCTCCGGTGGACGCCGTCCACGAGGGCGTCCACCTGGCTCAAAAAACAAACCTAGACCACCAGTCATCATTACTCGTGAAAGTGCTAACACTTTAAGAGCTCATATCCTTGAAATAAGCAACGGATGTGATGTATTTGAATCTGTTGCTGATTATGCTAGGAAAAGACAACGTGGGATTTGCATAGTTAGTGGTAGTGGTACGGTTAACAACGTTAGTCTTAGGCAGCCAGCTGCTGCTGGATCTGTTTTGACTCTTCATGGTAGGTTTGAGATACTTTCACTGTCGGGTTCTTTTTTACCTCCACCTGCTCCACCAGGTGCCACTAGTTTAACTATTTATTTAGCTGGTGGACAAGGTCAAGTTGTTGGAGGGAATGTTGTGGGAGCTTTAGTGGCTTCAGGGCCAGTGATTGTTATAGCTGCTTCTTTTACGAATGTGGCGTACGAGAGGCTGCCTTTAGATGAAGATGAAGCAGCTGCTAGTAGTGGTGGTGGTGGTGGTGGTGCTAATGGTGATGGAGATGGTGGTGGTGATGGTGGTGGTAACCCTTATCACGACCCTTCATCTATGGGCTTACCTTTCTTTAATTTACCACTTAATATGCCGAATGTTCAGTTACCGGTAGTAGACGGTGGCGGTTGGTCTGGTAATACTGCGAACCGGCCACCTTTCGGATAAGAAAGGTTAGACAATAGGTGTTGTTATTATCATATAAACGATGGGTTGTGAGTTTAAGTCTGAACACGTGTATGTGTTAAAAGAAAAGAAAAATATGATAAACCAATGGATCATCATTCATCAATTACCATTGATTAACTATGTTTTGTAGCTTTTAATATAGTTTTGAATGGGATTTGATTCGGGTTCAATCCACTGATCCAATTGTAGCTGTTTTTAGTTCTTTAAATTTGTGAATTAAGATCAAATTTCTTGTCCTTTATTGTTTTTGTGAAACTATATTTTTTTATGAATGCAAGATTCTTGTGAAGAAGTACCATAAGATCTAAACTATTTAATTTTTTCATCTTAAAATAGGTCTAATGATTTTTCAAAATTTCGTTTTAAAATGTTTGATGATGGTATATATTTAATAAATACTGATGTATAATATATTTTAACCTAAAATCAACGTGTACTTATTAGTCTCGGAATCAAAAGAATTTTATATGAACTATAGAGTTGATCAATCAATCAATTTGACTGTAAAATATTTGGTTTATTTTCTGTTTATATCTAGGTTATATTTAATGTTCTTGACCAACTTGATACAAACCCTAATATTTTACGTTATTCTGTCATCTTTTTCCGAAGCAGACTCCACTCAGGGTTTCTAGTTACTTGCTAAATTCGATGGATAAACATGTGTTCTCAGGGATAATAATCTGGGCATGTGAAGATCTAGCCTTTTTCTGAATAGATGCTCCATTTCTTTTTATTTTTTTATTCTTAATCCTTAACAGATAGTTACTAATAATATTAATTATTTATTCCTCCGAGCCTCTCCACTATGTGTTTACTTTCATACTCCATCTCAAATTAAATGTTTATCTTTAATTTAATTTTGAGATATCAAAACAAATGTTTATTTTATGTTTTAATCAATCAAAAGTGAGTTTAATAGATATGAATGAAATTAGATAGGTTAAGGTTAGTAAAATTTCTGTAAAAACTTCATACAATATGAAAATTAAAATTTATTTTGGACAAAAGATCATTGTCCCCTCAAGAGTACCTTCTATTTTGCATCACTAGTTTCTAGGCTTTCTTTCTCTAAAGTGATACTGATATTTTAGTCGATCATATCTATACTATGATTTGTGAATAAAGTGAACTAAAGTTTGGTCTTTATATATAATTTAGATTTCGTTTAATTTTTCACATTTAGCACTTAAACAATCGTCTAAACATTAACCAAGTTTTGTGAGTATATTTGTAAATACGCATGCGTTTTTGCTTTTAATATACCATGCCTACACCATTATCGGTTTTAGCCAATATATAAACCATGGTTAATTGGTTATATATTGTCTTTACATATATATTAGGGTTATATAGTATTACAAAATCCGAAGATTTGGCCGTTTCCTTCAAAAACCAAAATCATTTCTTTGGTATGCATTATGTGATGATTGTTCTTTTTGAAACTCGATTATATCAACGGTATAGTAGTAACCAAGTCTCTTTTATTTAGTAAATAAATAGCTCTCAACTTGTTTAACTTGTTATATCTATCATGTTTGATGCCCACAAGTTTCAGAAAAAAATATTTGCGGCCACAGAAATGGTTCAAGAGTTTCTTAGCAACTTTGCAGTTTCAAGAAGAACTAAAATTAGCAGCTAGGTATGATGTGATTGTTGTAGCAAAAGTCTCCAGTGCATGGAATGATAAGGGTTAAAGCTATGAAAATTCGTAACCTTAATCAAGACGATTACCATACTAATGCCTAACCGATCGGACTGCTAATTAGTCCTGCCGTGGTTAGATGATTTTGGTATTTTTCCTAGTTGCTAATTCATCATGGATAGACAAAAAATATTCATATCAGCAAAATAGAAGTGTCTACGAGATGTGATTTGAATTTGACGTGTTTTATGAGGTAGCGGTTTTGCTTTTTTGGAGTGTTGGTGTAGAAAGTGTATTTTTAGTCTTTTAGAGGTTAGTATTAATATACGTTGGTATGTTTGTTTCAATTTTTTCTTGGTGCATTCTAGTTTCTAGTTTCTAGTTTATTAGTTGTTTCATTAATTGTCTCGAAGTCACTCTTTGTCTTGAAAAAAAAGTTGAATTGAATCTGATAGCACTTATTCTCCTTAGGGATCGATACCTTAGTGTTTAAACAAGACTTATGTATGTTATTGAATTGTTTAGTATGCCACTGAGCTTGTGATCTTGTTATTAAACCTTGTTGGGGTTCTCATCTCCTGTTGGGTGACATTGGCCGCGCGATTTACAAAATGGAATGATTTTAAGAATTTTAATGCGTGTGATATAAACTCGAACCAAGTTACTAACAAGAAAAACGTAAAAGCAAAAGAGAGAAAAAGCTAGATGATGAGAGCACGGGTCAGGTCCGCAAAATACCTTTTTTTACTCACAGACTCACCCTCCCCCCCTCTCTCTATTCAAGCCAAAGCATCCATGTCGCGATCCATCATTCTTTTTTATTTTTTATTTTATTTTATTCATTTTTTTTACTAAACCAACTCACTTTCATTCATTAAAGTTAAAAACTATAGATTTTATAAAATGAAAAGCTAAAAATGTATACATTTACATAACCTTTTTTACTTATGTTAAGGGTTAAAAGTGAAATATTGACATTTATAATTTAATATAAAAATAAAAAATAAAAATAAAAAACAAAAGAAAATGAAAAACCAAAAACAAACCATCGTCCGTGTACCTCCTTCATCCTTGTCCTATCACCCACCAAAAAACAAAAACACACACATTTTATAAACCCAAAATCCATTTTAAGTTAAAAGAAAAGCAATAATAACATAAAATAAACACAAACCCAGGCCAACACAAAAATCATTTAAATCAAAAAGGAAAAAGGAAAAAACGGGTTTGGCACAAGCCAAGGTATTTCTGTTGGCTTTGGCGCCGAGAAAATGTTACAATACCCAGAGGTGACATGTTTGTCTATGGTGTTTAGAAATCATTAGCACTCCTGATGGCATGGGTAAGCAGAAACCGCATCGTAAACTCAAACTGCAAAATCCGATCCACAACAAAAACCAACGATGCGGTTCCTGAAAATAGAAAAACCACATTTTGCGGTGCGATTTCGGTTTTCACCGAAAACGCACCGGACCAATCCACCATATTCAAATATTTTTTTTATATTTTTTACAAAACGCACTATATTTCATAATTTTTGTATGATAAAATAATTTTGTTTATAATTTTATAATTAGTTATTTCAAATATATTTTATTGGTTAATTATTATCTGAGTTTTTAGGTTATGTAATTTTGTTTTTCAATTTGTCATCAAAGTATTTAAACTTCTTTATCTCATTTGACTTTTATTATTCTATAGATTTATAATTTCATATTAATACACAACATTTTGTATATATGTTTCAACCTATTATATTTTTTTAACGACAATTTTATTAGAAAACAAAGAAGTTACATGAGAGAATTACAAGATTTGAGATAGAGTGGTACAAGGATTGCTAAACCATTATATCCAACTAAATGAGACTTTTCTACATCTACTAGTGATCCAATTAAATGACATTGATTTTATATCGTTGAAAATTAACTCCTTTTGTGATCGTTTGAGGTTGAAGAGGACTTTGTTTCGGTAATTCCATAATGCCCATAGGGTTGTGTGGACCACTGCATTGAAGAACTTCCTTTGGTTTTGTAAAACAGAAACATGATTGACCATGGCTAAGATTTCCTCAAGATTAGCAGGGGAAAAACCTGTAATCTTCCACCTTGAAAAATTCGCCTTCCAGGTATCAATAACGATGGGACAATATACAAACACATGGTCCTCTGTTTCAATATCGGTATCAGACAATGGACATCTTGTTGAATCAAGATCTATCCCGTGGCTATCGAGATTAGACCTAGTTGGGAGTCTTTTATTTGAAACACGCCAAGTAAGAATGTTTACCTTCGAAGGGAGAAGCTTGTTCCATCTAGCGTGATGATAATTGTTGGTACTCGTAGATGCTTAGATCAATTTCCGCGTGCTGTTAACCGTGAACTGTCTTGAAGGATGAATTCCCAAGTGTCTATATTGTTTGTGAAATGAAGTTTAAGAAGCAGGTTGGTCACGTCATTTAGCTCAGTTGTTTCAGCTTGGCTTCTAATCCTCCTACGCTATGCCAATGCGAAAGAAGCCCAAGTAAGGTTGATGAGGTAGAAGGTAGGTTAATGGGCGTGTTGGTTGTACTTATGGAGTCTGTGACAACAGTAAGGTGGGGGTGGGAAAGATTAGCGATAGTATTCGAGTTTTGAAGAATAGATATTGTTCTTTCACAAACAAGACTATTAGGATTTGACTCCAAACGATATAAATGTGGGAAGGTTTCTTGTAGGTTTGAACCGCCTAACCAATTATCATGCCAAAAACTTGTTGTTTGACCATCACCAATCTTTCTCTTGACGAGAATGGGAAGCTTAATACCGACCTTGGAAAGATCACCTTTAAGATTTATTATTTGAGACCATGTACCCGTAGCTTTCTTATGAGTATTAGGATTAAGAACACAACCCGATAGCCCATGAATAGAACAGACAAATTTACACCAAAAGGACGAGTCTTAGTTGTGAAATCCCCACCACCATTTAGCAAGTAAATATTGGTTACTTGCCAAAAAACTACCAATTTCTAAATCACCTTTGTTTAAAGGTAGTAGCACTTTGTCCCAAGCTATCCATGAAATTTTATCAACTTCGTTATTTCCACCCTAAAAAAACCTTCTACGAATACTTTGAAGCTTGTGGATAACCTTTTTTTGACCCTTAAAGGTTGAAAAGTAATACACCCCCAAACTACCAAGAACGAACTTGAAGAGGGTGACCCGACCTCTAATAGATAGGGCATTGGCTTTCCATTTAGAAAGACGTTTTTGGAATCCATCAATAAGCGGGTTCGAGTAACGACATCTAGACATTTTAGCACCAATGGGGAGGCCCAAGTATGTAGGATCTTGGTTTGTTACACAACACATATGCGGCTAGGTTAAGAGTTTAGAGAGAGAAAGTGGGAGAAGATGGGAACCCTAGAGAGACAAAGAAAAATATATTATGAAGGTCCAACCCTTTGCCTTGGAGGGCAAAGGGTATTTATAGGGTACAAGCTTAGACGCCTACTTTAGGCTGTGGATCAGGCATACAGCGGGTAAAGACCCATCCGTCCTCCACGGTGTTACAAAGTAATCTAAATACTAACACTGAATAGCTACGACTACGAGCTTTCTAACGAGTATACATACTTGAGGTGACCGACACTTTAAGTACTGGATTTACTAAATCCTGACAATCTCCCCCTAAGGGAGGTCACCTCAAATTACAATGATTACAAACTGATATAACATTTCGTTGTTCTTGGTTTCTTTGATTAAGCACTTTTGTTCTTTAGCTCGTAGTCATTGATTCATCATGTTCTGCATGTTTTGAAAAATCGAGTGGAGGTCTTAAACTGATCCACGTGATGATAGAGTATTTGAACCAGCTTTGAGATTATCAGCAATCATAAATCTCTGACTCTTCCTTTGTGGTGTTGATAGTATGTGATGTTGTGACTTTTGGACCGACATGCTCACATTCTGGATCATGATATCTTCTTATCAGAGTAGCGAAAGCTTTAGCTGATTCATGATATTTGTAGCAGCGTAGCAGAAGCATGGAGTGAAAACATCATAGTCATTGATGCACTTATCATGATTTCTTTAGAGATGAATGTAATGTGTGAGCATGCGGCTATGGATTGACCGCTTCATTCTGATCAGCTGCAAACGTCGGGCGTTCCTGCATAAAACAGTTAGCAATAAAGCGCACAAAAGCGTCTTTGATCACTTTTGTTGAATTGAGGTACACGGCCCACGGTTCCCCGTTGATCAGTGCAAGTACTGCCTGTGATCAGGAATAATTCCGAAGAATCTCCTTGACAGGGTTTCGCAGCTGTTCTAGCTGTTCTCAAACCGGAACGTCTCAAAGAAGACAACACGGAGTGAGTGAACCAGCGAATTGAGATTCACTGATTGATGAAAAATGATTTGAAAAACAATCGTGTATTGCTTTATAGAAAGTGTTTTGCAATACCACGAAGGTTTTATGGAAAATCAATTATCAATCATAAATACCCTTTAATTTTGAAACATTAATACACAGTCGATGTGCTATGGAAAAGAACTTTTAATCACAACGACTGATTTTTCAAAGGTATCCGTCAATCCATAACCTGAACCAGGATTGATTCAAAAGATTGAATCGCCCCATTGTTTCTGTTCAGTTGTCACATGGTTGATCTATAGAATAGATCTCACATGCCACCTACCAGGAGCTTGTTTGATGTTGGCTCCAGAAGGCTTTCCATATTCATTGTGAATATGTATTCATATCACTCAGATGTTCTGGCAATACCACAAGGATAATGCGTAGGACTCAAGATATAATATCTCTTTCCACATTGTGTGAAACAGAAAGTCTTCATTGAAAGTGTCCTAAGGAGATTTATTGATGATCTCGTGGCTCTAGACTTAATTTGTGCGTATTTGGATCCAGTATCGGAGACTAGGGAGAGGGTCTCCTACTTCAATATCAACCATCTCTAAGAGAAAGTCGATAGATTATGTCGGTTCCCCGTGAGAATGAAACAAGCCCTTTTAAGAGGAACTTGAGTGGCTTGGGAAGTTTAGTGCAGTGCGTCACTGGGTCCATGACGTCTTGTCTTCAATACCAGTGTTACCTAAGTAACAACCAGTAGCATATGTATTGAACCCGGTTTCTGCCCTAAGGTTGAATTGATGGAGGGCTATTTCTTTTCACCCTTTTTCACATTCAGTTCTTTTTCATTCTTCAACCCCTTCAGTGCTTACCAAGACTTCATAACTAGAACCTTGTTGGGTTTATTCCAGTACTAGCTCTGACTCAGTCCGCACTCTTCCCATATCTCATTTTTCTCCTTTTATCATCATACCTAAGGACTTCTACACTAACTAGTGGATTGTCCCTGGGTAGATCCCTCCGGTTCTGGCGGAACATGGGAACAAATACCTAACCTTATCATCCTTATATCACCATACATAAAGTAAAGTTGGTCGGTCTATTTGGTATTGTTCATCTGCCGTTGAAACCAATTGAAAACCATTTGAAAATCAATCCAGATACTTATGATATATTATCAAAGCATTTTGTACCTGAATTGTTTTTGATATTTTTAGAACAAGAGCTCCCCCTCAATATGTGCATCAAGTATTTGAAATCGTTTTGCACATGGAGGCAAGAGAAAGAATTAACTTCTTTGATTACCATTTTCTAAAAGATATCAACATCACTTCCCTAATCAAATCAAGTAGATAAAGCATTTTGGGAAAGGATGAGGTTTTCATAATTTTGCTCCCCCTCAATATGTGCCTCAAGGTTTAAAAGAGTTTTGCACATACAAGAGGGAACCTGCACATTGATCATGTTTCAAAACTTAGTGGTTTAAGATAGATGCTCCCCCTCAACATGTGCATGGAAATTTTGAAATCATTTGGCACATGTCGGAAGGAGAGCTTGTACATCCTTATTAAAACCATTTACCGAATTATCAGATTATATCCAATTTAAATCACAAATTCTCCCCCGATCACAATTATCGACTCATTTGAGATTTGTGATCTCTGTAGATTTAAATTGATTTTGAAAGCTTTTAAGGAGAATTGTGACTTGATTATGAAAAACGTTTTAACTGATAAGGATCGGATTTAGAGACTTTAAACTCCATTGAATAAACATGCATGATTATCTTTTGAAAACAATTGTATGACAAATAACCTTTTGATTTAATTGAAATCATTCTCCCCCTCAATCAATGACATAAGTTTTTGATTGAGTGATAGATATTTTGACAAACTTTTAAGTCTAGATGATTTTCAAACTTGAGTCCGAGTTATTTTACAAAGCAATTAGTTTTCATTAGATAGCAGATAAATGTTTATAGAATCAGAGCATGAGATTTGAAAAACATGATAAAGCATGGCTCTGTTCTTTCTTTGAAAAGCGGGTTACTGTCTGAAACGCTTACTTTTTTATTACCTTAGTTCACCAACGAACTTTCAAAATTTGTTTCGAATTCACCCATATGACCAGTTTATATTAAAATAATAACTCAAATAACTATATTACCCTATTATTCTTTAAAATTTGTTCCGATTTCACCAACAAACTTTCAAAATTTGTTCTGACTTCACCCATATGCCGAGGGTAATATAGTCATTTCAGTTATTATTTTAATATAAACTGGTCATATGGGTGAATTCGAAACAAATTTTGAAAGTTCGTTGGTGAACTAAGGTAATAAAAAAGTAAGTGTTTCAAGTCGGCAAAATTTGAAAAGTACCTTGTTATTTTATGGCTTTTACCCCTGTCTGAAATGACAATAAACCAATATTTTTCTCCATCTCGTTTTTTTTTTTTTTTTTTTTTTTTTTTTTTTTTTTTTTTTTTTTTTTTAAGATTCGAACTTCATCTAGAGACCCGTGCCATTCTTTGAGTGGCAACACATAATCCGTAGATGTTATCGAACCGACAAGAAAAACATGATAAATAAACAATATTTTTTGAAGATTTTGAAGATTTTCTGATTTTTATGAATTTTTTGAAAAATTTTATATTTTTCTATTTTCTTTTTGTTGGTTTTATATTTTTGTATTTGGTTTTTTAAAAAAAAAGATATATACAAGAGAATGGATAGAGTCGAACACCTTTACTCCTCGATGTCTTCCTGAAGACGATTGAGCGTTTCAGGTTGAAGGCCCTTTAAGCCTAGTCGTGGAAGAATAAACTCAAAGCGTTCTCGAGAAAGAGCTTTAGTGAAGATGTCTGCTAGTTGATATTCAGTCCTTACGAAGTATAGTTCAACTACACCATTTTCCACTTGTTCCCTGATGAAATGATGTCGAATGTCGATGTGCTTTGCTCGAGAGTGTTGAACATTGTTGCAGCAGAGAGCAATGGCACTTTTGTTATCACAGTACATAGGAACTTTGTTGAATACATAGCCATAGTCAGATAATTGGGATCTCATCCATAAGATTTGAGCACAACAGGATGACATGGCTATGTATTCAGCCTTTGTAGAGGATATGGAAGTGCTCATGTGTTTCTTTGAAGACCAGCTTACAAGCTTGTCACCTAAAAATTGAGCACCACCAGACGTACTTCGACGTGTATCTTGACATCCTGTGTGGTCAGCATCTGCATAGGCCGTTAGAGACATACCGGAATCCTTCGGATACCAAAGTCCCATGTTAATGGTTCCTTGGAGATACCGAAAGACCCGTTTAACCGATTCAAGGTGCTTTTTGGTAGGCTTAGCCTGGTATCTAGCACACATGCATACAGCGAAAAAAATGTCTGGTCTGCTGGCTGTGAGGTACATCAGGGATCCAATCATACTTCGATATTTCGTTTGATCTACTATGATCCCTGAGTGGTCCTCATCCAGTTTTGTACGCTCCACCATAGGAGTGTCAACAGGGTCACTGGAGGTAAATCCAAATTTCTTTAATATTTCATTAGCGTATTTTGATTGATTTACAAAAATGCCTCTGGGACTTTGTGAAATTTGTAATCCCAAGAAAAATTACATTTGTCCCATCATTGACATTTGAAATTTGGAGCCCATCTCCATAGAAAAACGGTCACATTCATTAGGGTCAGTCGAGGCAAAGATAATATCATCAACATAAATTTGAACGTGAATTAAGTGTTTGCCTGACTTTCTGGTGAACAAAGTTGGATCAACTGCTCCTTTGCTGAATCCGGTGGATGGGAGGAATTTTGAAAGCGTATCATACCATGCCCTTGGAGCTTGCTTCAAACCGTAAAGGGCCTTTTTCAAGCGATAGACATGAGTAGGATGCTCTGGATTCACAAAACCTTCTGGTTGGCTGACGTATACGACTTCTTTAAGATCTCCGTTGAGAAAAGCCGTCTTAACATCCAGAGTTCATCAAACATAGGATCAAACAATTTCTTTAAATCATCTTCAGATGGAGGTACATATGGAGTTGCTGGAGAAGAATTTGGTACAAGGGATGAACCAATGGGACTGTTATGAAGTGCTGGTCCAGAACTGGATTGTCCAGGAGCCATTTGACCGGACAGCTCATCGAACGTAACGTGAATAGTTTCCATGATATCTCGAGTTCTTTTGTTGTAGATTCGGTAACCCTTCTTGTTTGGTGCATAACCTACAAAAACTCCAATGTCTGCTTTAGCTCTTAATTTACCTAAATCTTGACCGTCATTTGTTAGATAGCACAAAGCACCAAACACACGAAGATAGGATAAATCAGGTTTTCTTTTATGAACAAGTTCATATGGAGTTTTTCCATGAGAGGTATGAATAAGGGAACGATTTTGGGTGTAGCAGGCAGTGGCAATGGCTTCAGCCCATAGAAACATTGGAACCATTGAATAAATTAGCATTGTTCTTGCGGCTTCCACAAGAGTTCGATTTCGTCTTTCAACTACACCGTTCTGTTGAGGAGTTCGCGGAACACTTCTTTGATGACTGATTCCAATACTTTCATAAAATTGACTTAAGTCTCGGTTAACGAACTCTGTGCCATTGTCAGTTCGAACAATTCTAACCGTGTTGTTAAGACGAACCTGAAGTTGCTTGATAAGTTTGATAATGACGGCTGGAGTTTCATCCTTAGTCCTCAAGAACTTTACCCAAGTAAATCTAGAGTAGTCATCAACAACTACTAAAATATATCTCTTCCCATTAATCGTTTGCACTCTCATTGGTCCGCACAGATCCATATGAAGGGTATGAAGAACTTCCATTACAGAGTTTGTGGGTTTTGGTTTGTGGGCATATTTCGTGCTTTTTCCCAATTGACAAGCTGAGCAAAGATGATCTTTCTCATATTTTAATCTGGGTAAGCCTCTGACAAGATCCTTTCTGGAAAGATTGTTTATGGTGCCGAAGTTCAAGTGATTGATACGACGATGCCATAACCAAGATTTTGTTTTAGAAGCCTTTGACATCAAGCAAATTGGAGAGGACTTCATCATGTCATCGATAGAGATGGTGTATAAGTTAGAACCTCGAGTGCCTCTTAATAATTCTACACCATCAAGTTCTCTAACGAAGCAAGTATGTTTCCGAAAAGCCACTTCAAGATCAGAATCACAGAATTGACCAACAGAAAACAAGTTATGACCAAGACCTTCCACATAGTATACCCGGGAAATTACACTATGTCCGACCACATAATCACCATATCCCATAATAGCTCCAAAATGGTCGTTTCCGAATCTAACAGTTCCAATAAATTTACTCACGAAGTTCATGAGCCGTGACCGGTCACCAGTCATATGCTTGGAACAGCCTGAGTCCAAATACCAGAGGACGATTTGTACGACCTGCATTTGAACACAGACAAGAATGGATAACTGGATAATTTGGAACCCTATGAACGATTGGGTTTCGTTTGGTTAATACACATTATTGGAGCACCCACATCAGTAATAGGAGATATGACCTCATTAGTATTGGTTGCAACACTAATAGTGACAGTGGACCTGTTTGAGGTATGTTCACTTCTTAAAGTTATGATTCTACCAGTGGGCTTCCATTTCTTAGAAGATATGGATCTAGACAACTTAGGGCAAGATTCATTCAATTTGAATTTTCTGCCAGTGGGTTTCCATTGATAACCCATATTGCTAAATTTTCTTCCTGTAGGCTTCCAACAATTGCTAACCTTTTTCTTTATAGGCTTCCAGATCTCCTTAACATGTCTAGCATTTTTTATATTCTTGACTGGAGTATTATCAACATTAATCACCTCATTCTCAGAACATTTATGATTAAGACCAGAAATCAAACATTCATTACATGTTTTGCAAAAGGCAGTAGAATTCGAATTAATTACAGTACGCTTATAGCTAATACTAGAATCAACACGATTCGTTTTATTCAGCTCAAACTTATTCTTCCTAGGGGATTCTTCTACTAGCTTTTCTTCAACACTTTTGGTTGGCAGGATCCTATTTCGCATTGTATTGCCTGAAGGCTTTGACCCGCTAACCTTAGTATTGCCGATTACTCCTGTAGAAGAAACAACAGGAATATTAGTTGGTGAAACTATACTGTGCCTTGGTGGTCTAGAAGTGTTGGGTTCTGAATTTTTGTGAGGTACATTAAAAGTCACATTCTTATCCTTAGGCATAGAACTGGGTGCTACTATTCTATCTCGCCTATTGCTAGATTTCGGACATGTGACAATTATGTACTCTAAGAGTTCTTGAGATCGTTTGTCATCCATGCAAGCATAGGCAGTGGTACTATCAAGAGGTTTTTCTAATCTTTCATCTTCAACAATCTCACGAAGACCCTTTAAACTTTCCTTAAGAGATGAGAGATATGCTTTATGTGCAAGTTCATTATTCCTAATGGGTAGGGGAATATATAACATATCAATAGCATACTTATCACAATCAGAGACTTTAGGAACAGAGTACTTGCAATTGGGGATTGGCAACTTTCCTTTTACCTCACGCTTAAGATCCTCAATATCATTAAGTAAAGAAGTTATCTTTTCAATTTGTTTATCATGTGTAACTTTAAATGAATCACATAACTCTTTATTTTGATCATTAACCTTTGAATTTTCAGTTTTAAAACAAGCATTTTCCTTTTGTAAGTTATAAATGATGTTTTGAAGTTGGAAATTCTGAGAATCTAAAGGTGGAGGCACATGGGAACCAGTTACATCCCTCTTTTCACCTTTCAGTTGTGAAATTTGAGCTTTCAACCTTTTGATCGTGTTATAATGAGCTCGAATTTGTTCATCACGTTTGTTGATTTCAAAAAATGCATCAAACTCAGGAGCATCAGACGATGTCTTGATATTTGAGGTTTTAACATTTTCTTTGAGATGTTGATATTTTAATTGCAAAGCAAAATGTTCAACTTCTAATTTAGAAAGATGTTTAACCAGATTATCATGATCATCCTGTTCAATTTTCTCATGCAATTTTGAATTTGTTTTTTCAAGCTCAATGACATGATCATGGGAAACTTTTAAAGCAACAGATAATTCATGAAATTGAGATGAAGTAATAGAAGAATTCGTAGCAACATAGAACACATCTTGAGCAACACATTGAGAGATCAGGTTCTCATTTAGTATATGCAGATTTTTCCTTTCAATTTCATTGTATTTTAGTTCCTGTTCATAATCATTGACTTCAACTATCATTGCATCGAATTCCTTTTCCATTTCTTTAATATCAGTGTTTATTCCAATTTTAAGACTCTCAAATTGTCCTTTTAATAGTTTAAAGAAAGGCATGACTTCGGTTAAGTAGCATTCTTTCATTTGCTCAAAACCCCTTTCCCCCTCAGTAATTCCTGTGGGTGTGATTCTCTTCTTACACGTTTTCTCAAAATCAACAAACAGCTGATAAACAACATATAGGCTGATTAAGGTCCTGCTATTAGTGGCAATAGATCTAGGAACTAGGTGCATTGGTGTATTAGGAGGATACACAGTTGCTTTTGGCAATTTCCTAAGGGGAGGGTGAGAAACAACAAGATTCTCTGCTTTTTGATTATCTAAATCCATTTTCCAAAACACTTGTTCAGGAGTTAGAAGTGTCTGAGTCTTAAACTTGTTTAAGGAGATCCAGTTTTCCTTAGTGTAATCATGAGGTTTGATCGTTATGTTATTCTTTTTACACTCAGGATTTTCAAGCTTCTTGTTCATTTTCTCCCTAGTAACTTCATCTGATTTCTTATCTTCCTCAGTGCACTCAACGCAACTAGGTTTCTGCCTAGGCTTAAGGATTTCATTACCATCATAAAGTACCTTATGAGCAGCTCTAGCCTTTTTAATAACCTGAGGACTTGGTTCCTCAACAAGGGGAACACTATGCTTATCGCTTAAGATTCTATGCTTAGTGATCACGTGAGCAGTCTGAATGGTATTCCCTTGTACGTACAACTTATTCTCAAGTTTGTTTTTCAAAGTTTTTAGATTGGAAAAATCATTCAAAAGTTTTGATTCCTTAGCATTGAATTCTTGCTTAAGCATTTTCACATTTTCTTGAAGTTCTTGTTTTTGCTTAGCAGATTTAGAAAGCTTTTCTTGTAAGGAGTTTAACTCTTGTTTTAATACTTCTTCTCTAAAATTACTTTTTCTGATAATTGTACGCATTTGGTTATCCATATCCTGCTCACGGGTAGTTAACTCAAACTTAGCACGCTGTTCATAAATAGCAACTTGTTCCTTATAGGTATTGAGCTCAGTGGTCAAGGAATCATCAGGCACAAATGCAGTGTATTCATCATGCATGCATTCATTGTTAATTGCAGAAGATTCATCACTAGGTACAACAAGACTGTCATCTTGTTTCACATATTGTTCATATGGGATAACATTGTTATTTCCCATATTTTCAATATCTGACTCAATGACTTCAGTAGATTGTACTTCATGGTGAATCTTTTTCTCATCAACCACATCATATAGTTTGAGTACCTCTTTAATGATGGATTCCTTGGATGGTCTGGCTTGTTGAGATGAAGAGGTCATTGGAGAGATATTAGCCATGAATATAATTTGTGCACATGGTTCATCATCAATGTCCGAGTCAAATGCATCACAGTCTGCAACTTGAAAGGCGTTGGGATTGTTCTGAGCAGCATGCACTGGTTGTTCGTCCACATCTCCATCATATGTTCTAGCATTCCCATCAGACAAGAACAACAGCTCCTCTTCATTCAACATTACACCATTATCTTGTGCTTGAACCAACAACATCTTGTCCCTGAAGTATTCTGCGTTTTGAGGGCATTTTGGTTGAGTACAGTTCCTAGCAATGTGCCCTTCTTCACCACAGTTGTAGCACTTGATTGGCTTTGCTTGACCCTGGTTTCCATTCCTTCCCCAATTCTGATTTCCAGCATAGCCTCTACCAGCTCCACCTCTTCCTTGTTCGTACTGCCTTTCTTGAACTGGTTGAACAGTAACTTTTCCATCTCTGACAGTGGCTTGATTATGAGGGTTGGAAGCAGTTCTGAGATTGTTGTTGGTGTGTGGAAGAGAGTTCATGTTTTGACTAATCAGGAGAGCTAGTTGATTAATGATGTTTCCCACGTGTGCATCAGCATCAGCTTGTTTAAACATAGGATCAGGAATGAGTTTGTGATTACCATTACCCATGGGTATGACTTGTGAGGCTTTTGTTGTGATTCCAATGTTTGAGTAGAAGGCAGTTGAATCATTTGATGAGCTTGTCTCTCCCTGGTTGGTTTTGAACTGATTAAGAATCCTTTTTTCAAACATAGCATGTTTCTCATTCTGAAGAAGGAAGGCATACAATTGCTCATAGTTGGTGTTCTTTAGTCCTTTTGTAAGCTTCACAGAAGTGACAAACTTGTGCCATTCGGGATTCATATTGTTTACGAATTTTGAGGTCAGCTGAATGTTTGGCATAGTCATCTTGATATTCCTCATATCATTCACCAGCTTGTGGAATCTCACGTAATATTCATAAACACCTTCTTCAGGTTTCATCTTAAAGCGCTCAAATTCATCATACAGCTGTGATTCTCTGTCTTCGATAGTCAATTCAGAACCCAAGAGAAGCATCTTGACATTATCCCAAACTGCCTTGGCTTCAGTGTTGTGATTGATAAGCTTGTAGATATCTTTTGGAAGACCTTGAAGAATAATATTTGAAGCCATGATATCAGCATCGAATCTCTTTTTCTCCTTATCAGTGAGTTCATCATACATCTTAGGTCTATCCATTCCATAGACTATTGTTCCATCTGCAGCAATATCAATCATGTCTCTAGTAGTCTCAACCTGGTAAGGTCCTTCATCAATAGACTTAAGGATGTTAACCCCATTCTCCTTTCCTAAGCAGTACAGCCTGATTCGTTGTGACCAGGACTCATAGTCAGTTCTGTCAAGCATAGGAAGACGAGTATCAGATCCTGCAGCTTGCACATCATCAGCAACGGAAGACATGTTTAACTTCTACGGGATTTTACAAATCTTTGACTTAACCGGGAAATAGATACTTTCACGGGATTTTACAAAATCAAGAGATAAACCGTAAAACTTCTGCACTTATGCGTAGACAACAGAGTTACGCGTAGGAACTTATGCGTAGATGAGAGCTTACGCGTAAACAGCAGCTTAGGCGTAACAACAAACTTACGAGTAGACACAAGCTTACGCGTAGACAGAGTTTACGCTTAGACTAGATCTTACGCGTAGAGTTTTAAGGGTAAAAGGCTTAAGTTTATGCGTAAACCAAAACTTAGGCGTAAGAACCTTGTTAATACAAATAAGCCGTAAAAACGTTTATTTATATTTTACGATCTTCTAATGTTTTGTCGATAATAAAAGTAAAATCATATTAACGAAACAAATAAAATACGTAAATGGTTTGAACTAATAGTTTTCTAACATATTCACATAAAACACTAAAACAAGTATAAGTGATTTTATGATCTAGATATATATATATATATATGTACAACAACTAGTGTTTACATATTGGCTTAACAAGTATAAGTGTTTCTATGATTTAGATATATATGTACAACAACTAGTGTTTACATATTGAGCTAACACATACTTAAGCTAAGTATACTAAAATGGGTAAAAACAAGTATATACTAAATAGATAGAAACTAGCAAATGGTTTTGACCCATAACCCATGGTTTTATATATACCACTTAACCAAGTTCAATGTATCCTAAAAGTACATTGTATCTAGAAAGAAAACCATGGATCAACCCATAACCCATGACCCATGACCCATAACCAAAAATACCCATGGGCAAAGAGGAGCGGACCACGGATCCCTAGCTTTGTGCTAGCCGGATCCCTTATGGTAGGGATCCGTGGGATCCGGGGAAACAGTAGGTTTTTCCTCTATAAATAGTGAGCCATTTCTTCATTATATCTCACCCCTCTCTAACATACTTTCTCCCCTGAGTTAAATCTCACTAACCTTAGATCCAAGAGATCTATGTTTGTAGTCTTGTTTTTGTGTGATCTTTTAGGTTCCTCTTAAAGGCAAGATCACCACCTTTGAAGTCGAGCAAGCTCAAGTCCATGAGTTGCCATGCTTCCTCATCATCAAGGCTATTGAAGTCCTCTTGTTGATGATCTCTTTCTTTCCTCAAAGAAGTGTAGTGTTGAAGACGTTAGTGAAAGATGTCTCAAGTGTCAAGACGAAGATATTAGTGAAGGGTATCTATCGTCTATAGGATAAGCACTTGTGATAGGTGCTTAGAAGTCAAGACAAGAAGCATTAGTGAAAGGTGCTTAGAAGTGAAGACACAAGACATTAGTGAAAGGTGTCTTGAAGATCTAATCAAAGGCATTAGTGAAAGGTGCCTTAGATGTACATTCGATATGGTGTGTTTCGATGTACTAGATAGACTAGCATTAGATCCAAGGATATTGATGTCCTTGATGATGTTGTAAAGGAGTAGATCTCCTTTGGGATTAGTCGTTGGTGTAGTGTGGTAGTAGTTCCTCCATTGCAATGGAACTAGGTGCTTAGCCTAGTACCTAATAAAGGGTAGGCGACGTTGTGAAGGTGTAGTTCACCTAAGGTGTGAAAGAACTCGGTGGTTAGCCTAGCACCGTATAAAGGGTAGGCGACGTGTTAGGTGTGGTTCGCCTTGGTGTGAAAGAACTCGGTATTTAGCTTTGTACCGGAAAAAGGTTAAGCGACGTTGTGAAGGCTTCTCCGCCATAAGGAGATTGGTGTAGTGATTACAAACTCTCGAGTAGGTGACTCGGGGAGTGGAGTAGGGCAAGGAAGGTGTCCTTGTCACACCCCCAAATTACCTGTTTTTGCAGCGGAATGGAATTCCTGGGGATAGACTGTCATAGCATCACAATCCCAGTTATATTGAACGACCTAAAGTGTCGTTTGGAAAATACATCGCTTGATTTAATAAAAACATTCAGAGTTACAAAGATAGGTCCCAAATGAAAGTTACTGAGTGCGGAAATAAGTTTGGTACAAGTCAAACGATATTTTTAAAGTGTATAAATCCCATGTGAGACGCGTCGTCACCGCGACTCTATGATATGTCCACATGCATGCCATGAAGTGAATGTCTTAGTTACCTGAAAATACATTGCTAAAAG
This sequence comes from Chrysanthemum seticuspe, assembly GCA_019973895.1. NCBI lineage: Eukaryota > Viridiplantae > Streptophyta > Magnoliopsida > Asterales > Asteraceae > Chrysanthemum > Chrysanthemum seticuspe. The sequence goes on from BPTQ01000007.1 coordinate 62,502,783, forward strand.
TGTCAACACAAAGGTTGAGTGAGTTCATAGAGTTGTTGAAAATGTTAAATACGACTACCATAAGTATATATGTATGACAATGTCGCCACAAAAATGATACAATTGCTATAAGTCCATGACACCGAAACTCTGACTGATGTTCGCCCCAACAGAGTGTTTGCCAAACAACTCAAATAATGATTAAGAAATGAAATGCATCCGTATGACTAGTTGGGATCCACCAACCCGGATGGAGGTGTCACCCTCGATAGATCTA